>JANPWX010000143.1:939295-1052373 GCA_024734555.1 Trochalopteron elliotii | reverse complement strand
TTCCTTTTCCTTTTCCTTTTCCTTTTCCTTTTCCTTTTCCTTTTCCTTTTCCCTTTTCTTTTCTTTTCTTTTCTTTTCTTTTCTTTTCTTTTCTTTTCTTTTCTTTTCTTTTCTTTTCTTTTCTTTTCTTTTCTTTTCTTTTCTTTTCTTTTCTTTTCTTTTCTTTTCTTTTCTTTTCTTCCACCAAAATAGATGACAAAATAATCTTACTGACCATAAAGATCTCCAATAATATCTTTCATTGGCCAAGTACTGTTCAAGATACCGGAATGATTTCAGATTGGGATGGACCACCTGATGACAGAACCGCTGGACTGAAAATTCAGGATAGATGGCTATCTCTGTTGAGCAGCTCAGTTTTGGCCTTGGGAACATCACTAACAGTAACAGACTTCAGTTTTCTCATCTGTAAGATAAAAATGACACATCTAACTTTCTCACTGAGATTAGATGATGTGAAAATAAAAAATTACTTTCAAAGGTCTTGAGCATTACTTTATTTCTTTATTGAGTTTGATGAAGACAGGATCATTTTTATCAGTTTTATTCCATGACACCTCCCTTGGTAACAGTGATACACAATTTGAAAATCTGTGGTCTGCAGGAGGCAGCTTTATACAGCTTCAAAGTGAAATTTGAAAGTTTCCTCAATTGCAAGCTTCCATAAAAAGTCCTCTGGACTTTACAGAAAGTGTCTTCTTTCCTGGTATGCTTAGCACTTGTATTCAAGGGATGGTAGTTAGGGGGTACATACAGCATGGGGATGGGTGATTAAGTCCACACAAGTATGGCAATTATTAATAACCTGTATGCACCACATGACACTGCACAAACCAATCCTTGTACCAGACATTTTTCTTTCATGTCTAGAAAATGCAAATATCTGTTGCCAGCACCTATAGCATAAGAATCTTTTACAGGAAAATAGTGAAGGATAAGACCATTGTGCTCACTGAATTTTTGCTTCGTCTTTCAGTTTGACCCAAGCATCATGCCAGCAGGGATTGTTTCACCTGAACCTCTTCATCTATTGCCCATCCAGTACTGTGCTTTTAAAATAATTTTATTTACCTATGGTAAGGCATCTAACTCTTGCTTTATGTCAGCTAAGAGAGGAAGGATGGTCAATCTTAGTGGGTAGCTATAAGCAGCCAAGAAGCTTAGTTTCTGCAATGCAAACCTGTGACTGAGCTGGGAAGGGAAGCAGAAACTCCCAAGTCCCAACCCAATGCTTTGTAACCACTGGTCTGTCCTTCTTTCCTAATAAGGTTCTTGCGTTAAAGAAAGAAAAGAATTAATCAATTAATTATGGGTTTCCACCAGCAATATAGTATTTAAAATTTTAATAAATGTGTGTCTATACAACATGAAAATATAGTTAACAAGAACCATCCCAATGAGTAATTCAAGACTTAAGCAACTAACATTATTCTGTAAGCCTTCATTAAAAAGTTCTTCTTCATGTTCCCATTTGGTCCACTGACCCTGCTATCTGGGACC
The DNA here is from genome assembly GCA_024734555.1 of Trochalopteron elliotii. Taxonomy (NCBI): domain Eukaryota; kingdom Metazoa; phylum Chordata; class Aves; order Passeriformes; family Leiothrichidae; genus Trochalopteron; species Trochalopteron elliotii. The sequence continues at coordinate 1,050,873 of JANPWX010000143.1, read as the reverse complement.
ATCTCATCTAGATTTATTTCTTTACCTCCTGTGTACTCCTGAGTGATACTGAATCAAATGTCTACCTTTAATCATGCAGCTGATGAAGTAAAGTTGGTCAAAGTGGATTGAAGTAAACAATAATGACATTATTCTGTGACTCAGAAGCTCAGCTATCCAAGCACACCATATGGATTTTGGCTAATGCTCAACGAAGGGACACAGAAAGTGGTCTTGAAAGCCACAGAGTCAATTTACCTTGTTTATTACATCTCGTCAGTCTCCCTCAGACTCTAGAGAACAGCTCTGTTGAAAATGAGGGTACAAACATAGGACTGCACCAGGGAACGAGTACAGAAGGGAGACAGGTTTCCATTTCATTTTGAATGGATATAGGGTAGATTAAATTTTGCCGTGGCCACTGCTTTTAACCATGTTGGGAGAAGATTTAGAGCAACACCACATAGCATTTAAAAATCCTACTCTAGATCAATATGCAGACAAATTAAACAAAGCCATTTTTCTATGTAATCAACCATTGCACAAACATCTCAAATCTGTTATATTTAACAGCAAAACTCTTGGAACTCTGACAAAACTTCCCTAACCCACACTTGACAATACCCTGTCTCCTACGTACTGATACCTCCTCTGACATTGTTTTCTTGCCTTTCCTCACATCACACACAGTCACTTGCAGACCACTCTCATCTTGACACATCATTCCTCTACCCCTGTTTCCTCCATTAGCATGGAGGCTGTTGGCAAGTAGAGCCTGTTGAAGAATTATAGGGAAAGGAATTCCTCAAGGAGTCACAGCAAGACCCTTCCTTGAAGTTTAACCTCTGGGGATGAGGGAAAGCCCAGACTGATTTTCACAGAATACCCAGGTGTCTTCTTGCACAGAGCAGCACAGCATTATGGCACTTCTAGGGCTGGGGTCAGCAAGAATGGGGCTCAGCCGTAGAGAGCAAAAAGGTTAATCAGGTCACAAGAGCTTCTAGGTGACAATGTCCTGCTCTTAGGTTCATTGATCAGCCAGTGAGAGTATTTTATTTTTCTTGATGATGCAATGTTTTTAAATTAATGCCTTTGGTAGAACTTAGGTGGGTGGGGATTATGAAAACCAGTTTGAACCAGTCTCTGGCCTTTGTGAATGCTCCGACTCTCATACTAATGATGATTGAATTAATCTCTTAACAAACACGTTTGTTTTTCTAATTCGCCTCCACACACTTAATTACTATAGCTCCAAACCCAACACCCAAATATTACAGCAGAGATGGCACTTAGTCTTCCCTGATCTCCGGAAATCTCTGATCTATTGGGATCCTTCCTGAAGTAATTTCTGAAGTACAGTGGATAGGGTCTCCTCACCAGAAACAGAATCCTGGAAGCCAAGACTATCAAAGGAGTATATTTTCTACCAGCATGTTCTAAACATATTTCTGTTCACAGTTTAGTGTAAAAGTAATTATTTTTACTTCTGCTTTATAGGAATTCAGTGGCCAGCTGAAGCTAAAAAGTCCCTAAATCCTTTGAGCTGGAGCTCCCCACTTATCTTTGATGGTAGTAGTGTTATACCCAAGCTATAACTTCAGTGTTCTATTACTTACCACCTCCTTTACAAATGCTGAACTTTCTTCCCACACCTGAGAAACTTTCCTAGATTGCACAAGTATCCAGATTCTTCCTGTAGCCCTTAATGTTCCACTCAAAAATCCTTTCTCAGAAAAACTTATCGGAAATTATCTGAGAGAGAAATTTCCATGTAAGAAAGAAGAGTCTGAGAAACCTTAACATTTTCATGAATATTTGACTTCGTCAACGTTTTAAAAGAGAAATTATTAAAATGTTCCATGCTAATTTTTATTTTATAAGATAATATGAATGGATCAATTTTTCTACTATTTAACAATAAAATAGAAAACAAAATTCAAACCCATTTCTAGGCAATTTGCTGAGAATTTAAATTTTTATCACAACCTGTGAAAAATTCAATGTATTGAAATTTCTCTTGGGAGAGAAAGGTAATTTATTTTACGTGAAGATAATACAAATAAGGGGCTATGAATACTATTTAAAGGCAATTGTAGAAAAGTCTGACTGGAAAGAAAACAATTGTTTACAAGAAAGTTTCAATCGTGCACTCTGTTCTTCTAGTCGGGATGGAAAATCCTCTGCATCAGTTGCAGAGGACCTGAAGAATGAGGGTGTCGTTATTTTGCCACTCACGGTTTTGTTCTTATTTGCCTTTTTTTGTGAACTAAAACTAGATCTATCATATACTCTAAGGTAATTCAGAGCTAATTCACATTAAAAAATAAATTTTATTCAAGTTTGCTATGAGTCTGATGGGAAAAACTGATTATTAATGAAATATTCCCATTTAAAAATATATACATACATTTGATAGAGAAATAAAAGAACAAAACCCAGAAACATCAAATAAGAGAGAGAAGAGATCTGGCTAGAATCTTTGTGAAGGTTTACTGGTAAATTGCAAGACATGCATGTGATTATAAGAAGCATAACTAATGACTGCAAAAAGAACAAAACTGCAAATATGAATGAAGACATAAATTCACCTATTTCAACCATTCAAAGTGATAAAAAGACCCTTTAAAACTCTCAAAAAAGCCAACGCTTCCTTTTTTTTTTTTTAATGAATGCTCCTTATCTACTGAGTCACATAATTTGGCTTAGATTTTTAGTAATTTCCTACTGAACCATTGAGCTGATAGAAGTTGCTGTTAATTAAGAAAATAAAAATGTCCTAAGAGGTCTTGGAAACCCTTGGGCACAGCAAGAGGAAACAAATACTTAGGCTTTGGGTGTAAGTAGAGGCTATATATACACAGTAGAATACATATATAGTGTATATATATACACATATACACAAACTTTCTCTCTTTCCCTTTCTTCATATCTCCCACTGTTTGGTTTCCTTTTTCCTTGTCACTGAGTATAGACATGACATATTCAGTGGCCTATCCAGCATCACTGCAAAACGTCTGTCCTGAGAGGCAATGACTAACCTGAGACTCTCCTGCCAAGTATAAACCAAGGGCTTTTCCCCTTGTGTTCTTTGCCTTGTATTTAGTGGCAGTGATACTCCTCTGATTGTCTGGCCACCGAGTACTGTGAGATCCTTCCCAATGAGCAAAGTGAAACCACCAGCAAAATGTGTCACAATTTATTAAAGTCCCATATCATCTCTGACTTCTCTGAATAACACACCCCTGAGCTCAATGCTTGTAAAGGGTATTCCCTTACTACTAGTGTTAAACTGTTTTTAGGTTCCGCTCTAAGGAATTTTATAAGTTTTCAGAAATATGTGGCATATACCAACCAAACCATTACAATATGTGGACAAATCGACTCTTCAAAGAATTTTTTGGCCGATGATTCTGGCTACTGCTGTAAAAGATAATAAAATGCTTCTATAAACACATTAGCAATAAGAAGCTAAAGAGAATCTCCATCCTTTATTGGGTGCAAGAAGATTGTGACAATGGATGAGGAAAACGCTGAGATTCTCAGTGCCTTCTTTGCCTCAGTTGTTAATAATAGGACCAGTTGTTCTCAGGGTACCCAGATGCCTGAGCTGCAAGGCAGGCACAGGGAGAAGAATGAAAGACCCATAAACCAAGGGAAAATGGTCAGCAACTTCTTGCACCACTTAGACACACACAAGGGTACTGAGGGAGCTGGGGGGAAATCTCACCACTTCAATCATTTATCAGCAGTTTTGGCTCACCAGAGAGGTCCCAGACAAACAGAGGCTGGCAAATGGGCTTCCCACCTACAGGAAGGGCCGGAAGGAGGATTTGGGGCATTACAGGACACTCAGCCTGACCTCAGTGCCAGGGAACGTTATGGAGCAGATCCTCGTGAGTGCCATGACATGGCACACAGAGGACAACTGGGTGATCAGGCCCAGCCAGCACAGGTTTATGAAAGACAAGTGCTACTTGTACCAACCTGACCTCCTTCTCTGACAAGATGACTGGCTGAGTGAATGAGGAATGGCTGTGGATGTTGTGTACCTGGACTTTAGTAAAGCCTTTGATCCTGTCTCCCAAAGCAACAAGTCAAAACAACCACCTGCAATACTACAGGCCGGTGGCAGAATGGCTGGAAAGCTGCCTGGTGAAAAAGGACCTGGGCATGCCATTGGACAGCAGCTGAATGTGAGAAAACATCTGCCCAGGTGGCCAAGCAGGCCAATGGCATCCTGGCCTGTGTCAGCAATAGTGTGGCCACCAGGACCAGGGCAGGGATTTTCCCCCTGTACCCAGCACTGGTGAGACCACATCTCGAATTCTGTGTTCAGCTCAGGGCTCCTCAGGACAAGAGAGCCTTGCTCGAGTCTTTGAGGTGCTTGAGCATGTCCAGAGAAGGGCAACAGAGCTGGGGAAGGGTCTAGTTGGTCAGTCATATGAAGAGTGGCCTGGAGAAAAGAAGGCTGAGGAGGGACCTTCTCACTCTCTACAACTCTCTAAAAGGAGGAAGGAAGGTGTAGTCAGGTGGGGTCAGTTTCTTATCCCAAGTTACAAGTGATAGAAGAAGAAATATAGCCTCAAGTTGTGCCGGGGGGTAGGGAGGAGAGGGTTATATTGAGTATTAGGAAATAATTCTCCATTGAAAGGGTTGTCAAACATGGGAACAGGCCACCCAGGGAAGTGATTGTGTCACCACCCCTGGTGGTATTTCAAAGGCGTGTGGATGCAGCACTTAGGGACAGGGTTGGACTTGACTGTTCTAGAGTTGATCTTAAGGGTTGATCTTCCAACCTAGAAGATTCCATGTTTCTGTGACAGTCATGTTTATTCAATATTTTGTCATACTTATTCCTAGAACTGCAAATTCTGCTGTTTCAAAAAACCTGAAGTTGAACCAACTATTCTGCTGACTTCAGATGCTCACCTTCATCTTTTTGAAAAAATTGAACATCACATTTGTCACTTCCTACTAGTGTGGTACGGAGACAGTTTAACTGTTGCGTCAGTGTGGAAAGCTTAACATTTTTCTTGAGACGACTAAGAGCTCTTGCATGCATACTAAATAATCAGGGTAATTTTTTGTTACTTGCTCTTTGACTTCTTTTTTTTCCCCTCTGAATACTATTCTACTGTTAGTTCAACTTGGAATAGTGGCTTAAGCTCAGCCATTGCAAAGGAAGCCCACGTGCAATAGATTGAGCTTTTCTATTTTGCCAGTGTCCCCCTTGAACACTTCTTTTACACTTTGAACATCTACTGGCCCCTCAGGCTCTTTGAAATTATCTCTTTCAAAAAGAATATATTATTTTGTGGCATGACTTCTGCAAGTTTCTTTCCCTCAGAGTTGTCCTTGTACTTTCTTATTACAGTTTCAATGTTCTGTAATTGTTCCTTTTGGCAAGGGGGCAATCCCTGAGCTGATAATGACTTCCATTTCTGAAATTTTTCTTCTTAATTCTAGTTTAGTTTTCTGTGTGAATATGCTTTTTCTTTTTCCTTCTCAGGTTAGGGTTTCTTGGATTTACTTCCAAATGCATTGCTGTACATTTTTACAGGAACGCAAGCTGCAAGATCTGGCTGTGTCAGAAAACACCTGTGACCTAGGAAATCTGCAGTGCCTTTAGATCGATGTAGATTACAAATATCTGTAAGAACTTGTAGAAAATACCCTGTCAAGGTTTTCTATGGATCCAGTGATGTAGGATGGTTTAGTACACCTAATTCTCAGTTTGGGAAACACTAAATTTATTTTTTCTTATTGCCTTGTTTGAATGCCATAAAGATGAGTTTTTCTTCACTGTGATTTTAATTTGGAAGTGGGTTCCTCTACAGAAAGCTCCTAAGCAATTTTCTTGTTTCTCTGTCCTAATTTACTAAAACCCAAAAAGGAATTATATGGAAGGCCTGTATTTTGTTTATGGAATAACAGGAACTGCAGCTCAAAAACATGTCAAGACTGATAACACAGCTATTAGAAGGAGTCAAGAGAGAGCTTTCTAGAAGAGAGATGAGATACACACAGAAGCTATGCACTTGATTGAGTAGAAGCAGCACACTTTCTAAAGGCTTTGAAATAAACATCTTTGCACGAATTGGATGTCCAGCCTTCCCCAAATATTCTCTGTCTAGCAGAGATAACCTACTGTTTATTGCTCACGCTAAAGGCAGAGGGCCTTCTGAAACTCATTACTGCACTGATCTAATGCATATGAGCAGTAAATTAATGATTATTTGTTGACACTTGTCAAAAAAAACCAGCTTGAACCGTATTTAATTCTTAACTCCAAATTATAGAAGTAAAATAGCAAAATTAGAAACTTTTTAATGTCATGTTTATTAATTGTTGCTCTACCATAGTACATTTGTCTGCATATTTCAAGGCTGTACAAAGACTGGTGTAAGTGCTTAATACCTATTAACAGAGTAACCCACTTTAGTCAATAATTTACCCCTCCTGCAACCAGAGATCTGATATATACCAGGAATATGAGCAAAGAAATAAAATAATGATAGATGTTGTAAAAACCAGAAGAAAAAAAAAGCTAGGAAAGTGAACAAGGAAATAAAATAAGCATGTTAATTGTGAAAGTGACTGATTATTGTGTCTCTTAATGACGAAAACAGCTCTTTATGATATTGTGGCTATACTAACCATGAAGCAGATGAGAAAAAGAGTACCAATGTTGTATTACTGGACAGTCTGGGAACAGAAGGGGTTATATCAAGACACATGGCAAGTACCACTGATGGGGTATGAGTGTTATGGGTAGGGTGCCTGATCCTACAAACAATACTGGAATGGCACTTACTACCATGGGAATCTCCCAGGTACAGACAGTCATGGTACAGACACTGGCACCAGGGGGAGATGGCTTGTGCTTTCTGCTGCCTGGGGGCTTCTACGAGTTACTTTAGGTGCAGGCATAAGCTAGAAGTAGTCTTGTGGCTGCTCTGAGCTGTATATTTGATTCACAATGGTTGGCTCCAGGGTGCCAAAGCTCAGAGATCAGATCTACCTTTTCTTTTCTTAGATCAAATTCTTAGAACCTCTGAAGTTTGCCCTGGAATGAGTCTGGACTATAGATTTCACAAAAACGGTAGGCAGGGCAGTACATATCTGCAGGGCAATAACATCCCTTCTTTGAGACCCCTTTGCAGCAGCCAAGCTGGGACAACAGCTGACAGGCAAGGGTGTAATGGACTTACTGGACAACAATGGTACTGTGCAAGGTAATGAGCATAATGCATGTTAAGGTCTACGCTAGTTATGAACTTCATGTTGGTAGGAGAATGGACACAAATAGTAAAGTGAAATAACTTGTACCTATTTGTCAGTCAACATAAAAAAAGTAGGAAAGAAGGCAGCCATGAAGGAAGAAGCAGTTGTACACAAGCCTCTCCACCCACGTGCTCCTCATCTTCCCTCTAGGAGATGTATCTATGCTGTCAGTATCACACAGGCCTATTTTGTCCCAGAGCTAATGACAGTTCTGCATGAATTCAACCTTCTTTAAAAAAAAAAAAAAAAAAAAAAAAAAAGAAGCAAGGCCCAAACAAACATGCAACTATGACAACTTAAATTGATGAAGAGTCTCATCTACAAAAAACAGTGAATAACATCAATCAAGAGGTGGAGAGCCCCTCTGTAGCCATGCCATACTCATCAGGTCTAATACTTGATTTAAGAGTGGTCATCACCACATACCAAATTTGTACATTAACTTAATCTTTTTTCAGAGGGTTGACAATTTTTCCCATGAAGAGTATAGTGTTCTCCATAGTTATGACCATTTGGAAGGGCCTGTTGTAAACAATGGTTACTGGAACAGACATAGGCACTATTTCCATGCCTGTGGCAGCTGCTGCTTCGGTGCCAGTCTCATCCACCTTTACCACAGCCTTATGAATAGCCTGTGAAGAAATAGACATTTTACAAGTCAAGGGGGTACAAAACTAGTCACCTAAATAAGAATGAGAGTAAAAAGTGCCTGAAGAAGTTACTGGTAAGAAACAAGTGTCAGATGGACAGGTGTGAGTTCACTGTTTAAAGAAAGCAAAGCTAGGGAGAAAAAAAATCAGCAAGCTACATGCAGCACAGCTTTCTAGCCCCTGAGAGGAAAAGTCACTCTCCACTGGAGGGGCATGACCCTGCTAGTGAAAACATTTGCTTTGTTTATTTTCTTATTCCTTGCATTCACTCATGGAGATCTGTACAGCTAGACCAAATATTAAGAGAGTAAGACCATATTAAACTGTGTATTAGAAGTTCATATAGTTGGAGAAATAACATGCAGATTTGCACATTGAATAGAAATCTGAAATTATGTTTCCTATGTTCCTTCATGTTTTGGGAAAAAACAGGAGCAAAGATGCAGTGCCAAAAATGGAGAGTTAAAATACAGAAACACAAAAATTTGAACTTGCAAAATAAGACACTGACAGATCCTGATTTGCTAATGTCCACTTGAGGTCATGAGGACAATTGTTTCCTTCATTAGACAATTTAGGTTGCCCTGATTGTCAGCTTTAAACTCTAGGTCTATTGAAGCATGACCTATCTGTAGCTTTTGCCTGAGCCTGGTAGTCATTGTTCATATGCTTGAAGCCAAATGTTTGTAATAACTGCATTTTCATTTCCCCCAAACAGATTAAAAGCAGACAGTGTTTTTCCTCTTCCCTCACCTCCATAAAATAGAAGCAGTGATACATCCCACAGCTCCCTACTTGCCCACAAGCAGGCTAAAAGAAGGCAGACACAAACAGAAGCACCCTGTAACAATGCACCGCAAGAGGGTACCAAGGTGTGGATACATGACGATTTGGTCATGTCTCTTTCATAAAGTTGCCTCATGCAGGTCAAAATAGCTTTCTAGATTAAAAAATTACAGACTTGTAACTTGCTCCAAACAATTGCTCATACAGTGCAACTAACATGGACAAATGCTCTGTATGCCATCAGCTGCCTTTTCATGTAAAGCAAAGCCTCTTTACATGAGTTTTGCACCATAAATAGCTGTGCAGAAAGTGATGCAAGTGTCAGTAGCCATGGGCCCATGAAACAAAAAGCAGTATGACTTACCTGGGAAATTCTGTGCTGGGGCTGTCCAGTGATCCCAGAGAGGTCAGCCTTATCAGTGAATAGATCCATGATGCCCATTTTATATAAGATATCTTTTAGGTTATATGTCCCATAAAGCGTGAATTTCGGAAGATACAAATTTACTGAGCTGCCAGAAAAGAAGTTGGAGAATACAGTGAAACATTGGGTCAGTTATCATAGAAAAACATAGAATCATATGAGACAAATTGATTTTGCTTTCTCCCTAAAGATATTTTGCCTGCAGCCTGTCTAGCCTACATGGGAGATGTAAATTTTCTGAAGTTAGTGATCTCTTGTGCAATCTGCTGGAAGCACCTTCACCATGAGTCATTGCTGAGGATGCAGAGAATTCATCTTGTGAAAAAGAGATTCTTTTAGATGTCTCAAGCTTAGCACAAAAAAAAAAAAAATCCAACACATTCAAGTTCACTGGTTACTTTTGGGGAAAAAAAATGGCCTTGTGTGTTTATCATATAAAACAGGACAGATAAAACAGAACTATATCCACTGAAGAAGGAAGACAAATAGTAAGTAGTGACAGCAGACATAGCAAAATAAAAGACAAAAGCAAATTTACAGAATATAGTTAGTCAATGCATAATTATTTTTCTGTGCCAAGTCTAGTGTTTGACTTACTCAATTTTAGGTGACTAGATTGCTGCTTTCCATAAATTAAGCAAAGCTCTGTGTTTCTGACTAATTTCTTTCTTGTTTTTCCCCTAAGTATCTTGCAATTACTTTTCAAAGGTTAAGCCCAACACTTACAGCTAGAAGCAGCATAATGAGACAGAGGTTAGTGATAGCTCTGACATTAGGTACTATTTTCTGGTGAGAAGCCAGGGCATCTCTCCAGGGCTTTAGGTCAGAGAGATGAGGAGCACTTAATGAAGCTAGCCAAAGAGAAAGCCATCCAGTGGGCAGGTGGGAAGGAAAAGGCCCATACCCCCAGCATTGCACAGCATCTAGTGCCAGCTCTGGCTGTATCCAAAGAGGGCTGGTGGGTTGATAACAGGTTGCTGACCTGTTACTTCTCCCTGATTTCAGTCTGTGCTGATTGCTGCCCTGAATGAGGTTGCAGCTACCACTGAATCATCTGCCTTACTGTTACCTAAAGACACTCCTTCACAATCCCCCAGTTGCTTCCAATACAGAGGAAAGGGAAAGCCACAGACACACAGTAGCAATGCAACCAGGAAAGAAGCAATGGGATACACTTTCCAGAAGTGAGAGTGATGTTTTCTCTGTAGTTCAGCCACTTAAAAGAGCTCAGCTGTCTGTACTTGTGACACTTCATCAGTATCCTCTTTGTCAACCACCAGAAATGCAAGATGCCCTTCCCAGGACTTCTGCCACTAATATCAACATCAGTTTGCAGACAGAGAAGAAGGGACAAATGTTGGTAGCCCACAGACTTTAAATGATTCCATATAATACTTTAATTTATTAAGACCTCCCAGAGACTCCAAATAATAGCAGATGCAATCAACTATTTTAAAGATTAAAGGGAAAAGGAGGAGTTTGTGTCATTATTTTGTAGGAGAGAATGATTATGATGAAAAATGGGGAGCAGCATGAAACAAACTTGTCTTTGACCATGATTTTTTTCATATTATAACATGAGAGAGGAAATACAAATCCCTCCAATTGTATTTAGCATTGGCTTGATAATTGTAAAGGCAAATGCTTCTTTGGCAAAAATTATACATAATTATCTTGCTTCACCATCTTATTTGTCCTATAGTCACAAACCTCATAGCTACTCACAGGAGTTTCAAAACTGTAAAGGTGCATAGTTTTTCCTGGGGGCTTGTTGCTGGTGGGTTTTTTGGTGTTGTTGTTGTTGTTGTTTGTTTGTTTGGGGGTTTTTTCCCACATGAAAAAGAAGTTATATCCTTTTGATAATATTTAACAGTGAATCAGATTTAGTAATATGAAACCAGTTTTGGGTTCCTGCATTTTGGATGTAATTTTTGTCTTGAGAAAGGACCATATAAACCATGATTTTCAAATGTCTGTGTGAAGGTCACTAATGCGACACATCAAATTCATGAAAAAATACAAGAGCTTGATATTATAAACATGTTGTAACTATGCTTGTACACGTATTTTCTGAAAGGCTGTTGCCACACATAACACTAAATGTAAGGACTCTATAATTTTTGAAAGCACATAAACTTTCTGCCTTCTAGCCTCAAAGCCACCTTGAATTGAGTGTAGCTTACTCCAATTTTGCCTACGTCCTCAGAGAACCTGGATAGTGGCTCTGCTCTGTACCTTTAACATTGAGCTTTGCCCTCACAATTGCTGAATGGAAGTTGTTATTTCAGTGTTAACTGTATAATTGTTAATTTTAATAGGCAGAAATTAAGAAAGAGACAAGAAAAAAGGCTGAAGTGGTAGGAGTTTACTTCTAAATAGAAGGCAGAAGACCTCCCTCCAAAAAAGTGAGAAGAGGTCTAGGTAAAAAACTGGGCCTGTTGAGAGCTGAAGATGGAAAACAAAATGCAGAAATAACAAAAGTCCTAATCTGTGAGGGTTTTCAGTGTGTGGAGTATTAAATGTGAAAACACATGGACACTAAAGAGTGAGATTCAACTTTGGTCAGGGGGCTTTCTTCTACTGAGTAAAGCAGAACTAAAAATGACATACTGATTCTGTGTCATACCCCAGCACATTTGTTTCCTTGGCTAGCATCTGTACCAAGAACTTCAGAATTTTACCTTTTTGTGACTAATGTCCTCCACCTTGATAAATGTTCACAAGACAATCTTTTCTCCAGCTTCCTCATTCTTCCTCTATCAGGCAGAATAAAAAATGCTGAAGCACCTCCTTTGTAATCCATTTGCACCACAGTGGAAGACAGCTGCTCATCATAGCCATGCTTGAACAGGCCCATTCCAAACATCATTGGGACGTCAACAGCATTGTTCCCATTCACATAAAATTTGCTCATTTTAGTGTATTTTGGATCAAAAGGTTTTTCCCATTCAGCTTGAAATATAAGAGACAGAGTTACAGGATATTTTGAGAACATGAAACTATAGGACATATTAACACATTACACATTCTTAGATGACAGAAACTGGCACAGTTGGATCAGTTTCAATGACAAACTAGTTTTCAACAATCACCTGATCTTACTAAATACTCAGAATAATTCAATAGCAACACACAGTTGGTGGGATGGGATGTAAAAACACTCCCTCAGATCTTACAACAGACTGCAAAATCCTTCATTTAGATGAGTTATTAAGGGTTCTAACTTGCACTTTTCCTCCATGATGAAAGTTTTGAGAAGCCTGTAAAATCCTCATATAATGCAGCCTTTATCTCAGCTCAAAAGAAGATTCTTTCATTTTTTTATTCCCAGACCAAAATAGGCTTGTAAAGGGTGACATGAGAGATGAATTCCCCAGAGAAACTAAAGGATTTGGGTTACTTGCAGAGTATTGCTAATGTTGATACCTCACATTAGCTGATGATGTATAGAGCCAGAAAGAACCTAATTTTACCAGAGTGCTGAGTTAAGAAATAAAACAGCAACAGCAGAAACCTTTTCCACTGTCATCTTCACCATATTAAATTTTCAAAGGTTCCTCACCTAGTCATGGTGAAACAAACCGTCTGCATTGAAACTCTGAAAGATTCTTATGCTTGGTGGAGAGGAATTTCAAAGCCAAATTCTAGGTATCCACACCTTATGTTTCAGAAGCTGAGCAAATTTTTAAAAGAGGGGAAAATTGTGGAGTTTTGGAAAGGTTCTTTTGTTGTTTTAATTTTTAAGAAATCTTGTTGGTCTGTAGTAAATTGTGCCTTCTAGAGCAAAACTAACATTTTATCAAAAGTAATGGGCAAAAGTAGAGCTGGGTCACTAAGTAAAAGAAGTGGCATCAAGAAAGCCATGAAACGAGATGCCACCCCTTTTGACTTCTAATTTCTATTTGAACTTTGATTACTAGGCAACTTGTTACAAATGAAATAATTATTGTCTGCTGTTTCTACCACGTGACGTAGCCTGCACTACTAAATAGCTTTTGAAAAAGTGAAATGAGACTTCTTTGGTGCTGTCTTGGTGTCTGAAAGCATAGATTGACAACTGCAATACTCTGAATAGGGAAATGTTGCTACTTTTATATATTTCATATACTTTTATACGCTTCATTAATAGTGACCTCTATCATCAGATATATAACACACAGGACTTTAACATTATTATGCTTAAGGGAAAAAAATAGCAGAATGAATCACAGAAACATGAATGACGCCAGTCCTGAAAAACGTACGAACATTTATCTAGTGCTCAACTTGGGGAAAGCCAACTGATTTCAAGAAGAAATTTGCTTGAAAACTGAATAGGATGTTAGGACCACTACTCTGGGCTTCAGGGGAGCAAACTTTGGCCTCTTCAGAGATCTTCTTGGGATAAAGCCATGGAAGGAAGGGGGCCCCAAGAAAGCTGGTTTGTCACAACAGTCTCATGCAGCACTATAGGCTGGGGGCAGAGTGGCTGAAAAGTGACTCTGTGGAAAAGGACCTGAAGGTGCTGGTTGACAAAAGCTGAACATGAGCCAGCTGTGCCCAGGTGGCCAAGAAGGCCAATGGTACCCTGGCCTGTGTCAGCAATAGTGAGGCCACCAGGACAGGGATTTTCCCCCTGTACTCAGCACTGGTGAGACCACACCTTGAGTTCTGTCCAGTTTTGGGCCCCTTAAAGCGAGAAAGACATTGTAGCACTGGAGCACTGAGGGCAACAGCGCTGGGGAAGAATCTGGAGAGTCATTCATATGAGGAGCAGCTGAGGGAGCTGGGGTTTTTAGGCTGGAGAAAAGGAGGCTGTAGGGAGTAACCTCATTGCTCTCTACAGCTGCCACAAAGGAGGCTGTAGCCAGGTCAGGGTCAGTCTCTTCTCCCAGGCAACAAGTGATAGGATGAGGAAATGGCCTCAAGCTGTTTCAGGGGAGGTTCAGGTTGGAAGAATTTTTTCACTGAAGGGGTTGTCAAATATTTTAACAGGCTGCCCAGGGATATGGTAGATTCTTGATCACTGGAAATGTTCAAGAAATGACTGGACTTGACACATAGTTTATTTGACATGGTGGTGTTCAGTCAAAGGCTGAACTCAAAGATATTGGAGGTCTTTTCCAACCTTAACGGTTCTATGATTCTATTAATATTCAAGGATGACCTCCACCAAGCACAGGAGTGATCCATCCTAACAAAGAAGAAGTCAGGTAAAAATGCCAGGAGGCCTCTATGGATGCACAAGGAGCTCTTTGGTGAACTCAAACACAAACGGTGAACCTACAGAGGGTGGAAGCAAGGCTAGGTAACCTGGGAGGTATAAAAAGAGATTTTCTGAGCCTCCAGGGGTTAGGTTAGGAAAGTCAAAGGTGTGATAGAATTAAATCTGGCCAGGGACATCCAGGGCAACCAGAGAAGCATCTATAGGTATGACAATGATAAAAGGAAGACTAGGGAAAATGTGAACCGCCTCCAGAAGGAAATGGGAAACCTGGTTACCCAGAATGTGGACAAGGCTGAGGTACTCAATGACATTTTTTGCCTCAGTCTTTACTGGCAAGTGAAGGGACTGGGAGAATGAAAAAACTGTCCACTGTAGAAGAAGATCAGGTTCAAGACCATGTGAAGAACCTGAAGGCGAACATGTCCATGGGACCTGCAGATCTTGAGGGAAATAGATAGAACAGCTAAACCACTATCCATCATATTTGAGAAGTTATGGCAGGCCAGTGAAATTCCCACTGACTGAAAAAGAGAAATGAGAGCTCCCATTTCTAAAAAATGAAGAAAAGGAAGACCCAAGAAACAGCCATTCTTTCTCACCTCTTTGAGTGGCAAGATATGGAGCAGATCCTCCTGGAAACTCTGCTGAGACACATGGAAAATTAGGAAGTGATTGGTGACAGACAACATGACTTCACTAAGGGGAAACTGTGGTAAAGGAAGAGCAATTGATGTCATCTACCTCGAGCTGTGCAAAGCATTTCACACTGTCCCATGCATGGGTGTCATGCATGCATGACATCCTTGACTCTAAACTGGAGAGATGGGTGTGACAGGTGGCCCACTCAGTGGATAAGGAATTGTCTGGATGTTTGCATTGGAAGGCTTGCAGTCAATGCTTGCTGTCCAAGAGGAGATCAGGGATAACCAGTGCTCCTCAGAGGTTGGTATTAGAACCAGTGCTGTTCAATATCTTTGCTGGTGAAGTGAACAGTGCAACTGAGTGCACCATCAGCAAGTTTGCCAGTGACACCAAGATGGTGCGGTTCTGTTGATGTGGTGTAAGGAAAGGATGCCCTCCAGAGGGAAGGGATGCCACCCAGACAGAGAGGGTGCCATCTAGGGAGAGCGAGACAGGCTTGAGAGGTGGCACCATTAGAATATCATGAAGTTCAATAAGGCCAAGTGCAAGGTCCTGCTTGTGGGTTAGGGCAATCCCAAGCATAAATACAAGCTGGGAAAATAATGGATTGAGTTGAAAGCAGACCTGAGTAGAAGGACTTGCTCCTGTTCATTGATGAGAATCTCAACATGGCCCAGCAATGTCTTCTTGCAGCCCAGAAAACCAAACACATGCTGAGCTGCATCAAAAAAAGTGTGGCCAGTTCCAGTTCTGCTTCACTCTGGCAAGATCCCACCTGGAGTATTGCATTCAGCTCTGGAGTCTCCAATAGAAGAGGGATGTGGACCTGTTGGAGTAACTCCAGATGAGGGCCATGAAAATGATCAGAGGGCTGGAGCACCTCTCCTATGAAGACAGGCTGAGAGAGCTGGGGTTGTTCAGCCTGGGAAGAGCAGGATCCAGGGAGACCTTAGAGTCCTTTCCAGTACCTAAAGGGGGCCTATAGAAGGGAAAAGACTTTTTATACAGGCAGATAGTGATAGGACAAAGGGGAATGACTTTAAACTGAAAGAAGGCAAATTTAAATTTAGATTAGATGTAAGGAAGAAGTCCTTCACTATGAGGGTGGTGAGACTGGAATAGAAAAATTTTAGATGCCCCCTCCTTGACAGTGATCAAGGCCAGGCTGGACAGTTCTTTGAGCACTCTGGTGTAGTGGAAGGTGCCCCTGCCCATCGCAGAGGGGTTGGAACTAGATGATCATTAAGGTCCCAAACCACGACTATGAGTTAACACACAGATTAGACAGAAATGATATTCACTAATATTTTCCTCCTATTTCAAAGGCACTCTTATTCCTGTTCTCACTTCTGTCTTAGGGGTGAGACACCTTCTAGACACCTTCCTCAAGTGCTTCACAGTGCTTGAGCAGCAAAATGAAATTCGAGGTATTCTTTGTTGTTACAAGCTTGATTAAGGCATGAAAAGGGATTGGTCTAATATAGTGGAATAACATGTCTTGTAGGTCAGAGTCAGGAAAATATTGCCAGACTTTTGTCCTTGAAGAAGGAATTCTGTACTATGCAATACCATAGAAAAAAAAAAAGTCACCAATAATGTGCAAAGGAGTTTGTAATGCACAAAAAGAGGACAAGCACCTAAAAGTGTGGACTGGTTATACAGCTAAGTGAGGTTTAGACATCCTCTCCAGATTGATCCCAGCTCTAGATAATTAACCTACTCTCAATTTTAAGATTAAAAAAATGTTATTATATTACTGGGATTAATGCTATTCTTTAATCCATTTGCTTTAAAATTCAAGAGCTAAAACTGAAACTCCATCACCTTTAGAGAAGCTAGGAAATCTTTGCAGTAGTTAAACTGAACATCTCATTAAAAAAACCCAACAACCCTTGTTGTTAGAACATGTAAAAGTTAACTGTAATACAAAATTATGTTAAATATAAAGTTTCTTGGGTTTTGTCCCCATTGTGCTACTAAATCCATTGCTCATTCTTTGAACACTTTTCAGTAAAAGAAAAATCAACAGGTTTTTTGCCTGTTTTGAAAGATGTACCTGATGCTGAATAAAACTCTAAAGGAAAACATTATTTGAGATAAACAAGTAGGTTTTCAAGAGAACTAAGAAACATCAGTCATCTGTATTTCAATTAGCTCCAGTTAGTTGTGGCCAAATCTTCAGACACTAATACAAGGAGCAGAGATTCAGATGGAAAACAAAACAAAATATAGTTCTTAATTATTTTCAGGGGAATTCTCATATTGGAAAGAGCAAGCATCCAGGTTAACAGTTCTAAAAGCATAGCCTTTAAAAAAAATATCTAACATGTCATCCCTATTTCAATTAAATGAGCTTGATGATATTTTTATCAGATAAATTACAAAATATTATTTTTCTGATTTCAAATACTCTGCTTTAGCATATAATCAGTAAGAGAGATACAGTTTGAAATAAGGTGCAATATCTGTTATTAGACTAGTGATTGAGCCTTGCAGCCTTGATCCTGTTCTTCTCATTAGATCAGAAGTCTGAAAAGGTCTGGAAAGATCTGAAGACTGTATCTAAGCAAAAATTTATTTAAGAAAACAAGCTTATTGTCAATAGGCTTGTATTTGATACTGGTGGGTCCATCTCTTCACTGGAAAATATTAGAATCCACAAATAATAAAAAAATAAGGTTGAAACCTATGCCTCTAGACACACCAGGACTACAGAGGTGCTATCAGCAAAGGCATAGTTAGTAAAAAAATAAGGAGAACATGAGTGCAAAACTAAAGCCATTGTGGCATGTTTCGTTTTGAATACATGAACATACACAGTAACAGCAAAGATGTTGCCTAAACATGTTTTCTGTTTGGGAAGATGCTAAGTTTTCCTTTAATAGCATTCGATGCATTTAACTCTGCACTAGCTGAACAAAAAAACCCAGCTGGATTGAAAATCACAGAAGTGGATTTCAGCCAAGCTTTTAAGAAAGTGCTTGAATCCCACTAGATTGTATAGGATTAGATGCTTTACTGCCTAGAGATGCCTTCCTCAACATATATTTCACTTAATTTTCTGAAGGAAAGAAGTTTATATATTAAAAGATATGGGAAAATCTGTCATACATTTTGCCAGGAGTTATCAGTGTCAAGTAGAACATAATTTCCAATAGCTTTGTTTCTAATTGAATATAAGTGAGGACCAAAAGGAAAACAAGATGTGCGTCCATCTGCAAAACCATACTGCAAAAAAAAGATGAAGTCCAAGGCTGACCTGAGGAAATAATCTATGGCGTAGAAGAACAAGATATCTTACCGTTAAAATAAATATAGCTAATAAGGAGAATTTCAGTAAGTGGATCTAGGTTATTTACAAGGTCCTTGATTTTTCCATTCGTTCTTCTTGCTACATATTCATTGATCTTTTGCTGGGCTTGATCAGCCTTCTTGAAGTTCATGGGATAAGCTTCTCCTTCATAGAAGTTTCTGAGGTTACTTAAAAATTTTTCTTGTGGCTTCAGTTGATCAAGCACAAACAGAACATTTCCCATATTCAACTGTAACCCCCCATTCCTTCTGTTTACCACTTGCATGAGTTGACGATAACCTTCATGTATGTCACTTTCAGAAATCTGACGAGGGTTAAAGCAAAGGACCCTAAGAATCTGTGTCAGGGTGTCTGATCTGGCACCCAGAGTCAGCATTGCAAAGGCAGTAGAGATGCTCAGAGGAGAGAAGAAAACATTCCCATTGTTTTCACGAGAAGAAATCTCTTTGTAGAAACAACATGCAAATTGACAGACACTGTTCCTTACACTCTGCCATGGCATGTTTCGGTTTTCTTGTGCTCTTTGGTTCTGGTTTCTTACCCCTTGTTGATAAGGCTCATAGCAATAACTGTTGGAATGGATTCCAGTGAGTAAAATACACAGGAAAAGCAACTTCTTCATATTTCTGTGATTCTGTAATAGAAGAAAAGTTACATTTGGCTTACAAAGCTTTTCACCTTGTGTTTAGCAGTACATCACTCCCTTCCCTGTACAGAGTTAGCTTGGCACTGGTGACTCTAAGATGTTTGAATTGAGGGAAACAAGCTTTCTATTTCAAGGAAGCAGACTCTGGAAAATTACTCAACCTACTGAAGAGGTTATGAAATAATAAAAATTAAAGTCAGAGAGGGATGAGGTAATTCCTAAGACGCCCTCATTAAAGTTAAGCTACAATTCATTTTAAACTGGGGTTTTTTTCCAATATTCTGTTTTCAATATGGCTTTAAGTGATGAAAGAGTCAAAAGTACATGTTTATTGTAGAGTAAAGAAAGCAAGGAAGACAGTCAAGGCTAACCAGTTAAATTTGGAAATTTAACTGATGAAAAATCAAAGCATAAGAAAGGCACAATATACCTCTTTTGTGAAAATTAAAACACACATTTTTGAATGGGCTGCATGTAAACCCATATGCAGGCACCTAAGAGAAAGCAAATGCACTTTTTAATAAGGAAGTGATGAGCATTTATGGTGATTTCATAAAGCTTGAACAGTTAAGCACAACTAAAAGAAAAAAACAACATCCACAAAAATAACAAAAGAAAGAAATAGCAATTAGGATGTTATCAAGACCCTGGGAATACAGTGCTGCTTATAAAGAAAGGGAAAAGGAGTACGTACATAGAGCAACAAAATGAAAAAAGTGTGCCTGCTGCATGCAAAGGCATGCTCAACCCAGTGACTGAATCAAATCACCTTAAAACAAAACTAAAAAAAAAAAAATTAAAAAAATAGAGAAGCTCTAGAGCAATCACTGTCTTTATCATCAGAAAGATAGAAAAGGGCGATTTGGCAGAGAAGTCTGCAATGGTTGAAAGTGAAGATGAGTGAGTAAATTTTGGAGGAACAAAGGCACTAAAAAATACAGATGGAACAGGAAAGCCTTTTCCAGAGCAGCATGGAAACCATTTGTTCCACATCTATGGCAATACTTTTACCTTTTACTAGAAATTAATACTGTATCACAATTGGTTCAATAACTTCTGTCAACAGAGAGAAGTAAATATGTGGAATATCTGGAAATCCAAAACATCCCCCTGTGGTATGTGATCATTTGACCTACAGAACTTTTTATAAAACAAAGTTCTCTCTAGGAGAAAAATACAAGAGGTTTTTGACTTGTACTGAGAAATGCAGCCTCTGCCTTGTAAAAGCTCTGAATCCTTATCAGGTCCCACCATGATCCCACATTTCTGTTCGCCATTTTCCATCATTTTGTTTCTCCAAAACCCAGTGAACTCAGAATGCTGATCTCAGCTTTAGTAATAGATGCTCTAAATATTCCTTAATTCAAACTCTGAATATTGTGGTCATAGAAATACCACTATCACTAGGAAGGGCCTGAACCCCATGACAAATCACTTTCAGACAGTGCACTTTCATATCTAGAACACGTTTAAATTTAAGCTTTGATTTGTTTGTGACTTGTCCCACCATCACCCTATTTCTTTTAGCCACAGTTTCTTTTTTTTATGCTCTCTAGATGCTTTAGAGAGAAATCCTTAAGTGCCTTAGTATTTAATTTCATGTCATGTCTTACATTTGTTATTATCATCAATTTACTTAATTTAAAACACTTAGAAATGCAGTTTTCCTAAGAAGAGTCATGCAGTATGAATGTGCCAATCTCACCGAGGATCTATCTTTTCTATTTAAAAATCCCAAAATCATAATTAAACAACCCAAGAAGATATAAGCCAAAACTCGAATATTAACATAATAATTTCTCTATTGATTATTCAAAAATTTTTGTCCTGAATATAATTTTTGACAATTTTTCCACATTATAAAAAAACTTAAAACATTACTTACAGTGAATTCAAAAGGGTCCTGTTGTATTCACCAGGTCTGCACTGGTCCTTCCTCAGTTGTTTATGCTGCTGAACACAAAGCAGGGTATCCTCTAGTAAAGGTTAAGATCATCTAAGGGCTGTGACTCACACATTATAATTTTAGAGATTAGTATGATGTCGAAACTAGTTTTACTGGACACTTAACTTTACTGAATATGTTTCACATGTGACTTCTTATTATTCATGACTATCTGATCACTCTGGTTAGATTCAAACCCATTTTCCTCAAACTGAACCTACTGTTTCTCAATACCAAACACTCATACACATCTCAGTTACCTGAATCTACTATTTTATGAACAAGTCACTAGACTTGTCACTACAGAGAAATATTTTGAACATGATTTGCATAATTTCCAGAATTTCCAATAGCATTGCTGCCACTAAGGCAGGAGGACAAGGTTTGATGCAGCCGGACAGTCTGAATTTTTGTGATGTACCCTGCTATGTCTCCTGTGTATCCATGGCTGGGGTTGATTGTCTCCAATGATTCTAGTAGGTGCAGGGCTTAAAACGCTGTTGTGCCACACAAGCAAATGCTGTCAGATGTGTACCTCCTGCTGTCCACTCCCAGATGGGGAATCCACTGGCAGCAAGAGCTGTGAAATTGACTCCTGGGCCACTTTTATGGCTCTGTGCCCAGAGAAGAAGAATGTGGCTGGGATGCCATTGAATACAGGTGATTGCAGTTACAAGCATGGCCTGGGGACAGGGGGTGGAAGCTGAGGAACATGGGTGTTAAATAGAGCAAGTCTTTAGATCAGCTTACTATCTTGTGATCTGGGATGTGGGGAGCAATCCCCTCTGATGCTGTGCCAAGTTCAGCTGGGTCAGATCAGACAGCCTAGTATCCTGTGCTCAGCTTTACTCCTGGGTGCAGAATGACCAAAACATCATGGAAGGGAACTCTGGAGACCACACAGTCCAAACCCTTGCCCAAACCAGGTCATATACACTGAGTTGCTCAGGATGGTGTCCTGCTGGGTTTTGACTCCCTCAACAGTGGAGACTCCACAAGCTCTCTGGGCAATTTCTCTATTGCGGTGTTTGACAACACTGGCACTAAAACAGGTTAACAGGTTTTCTCTACATTTAAATGTAGGGAAACTTCTTGTATTTTAATTTGTGCTCATTGCCTATCGTCACTAGATGCCACTGAGCAGAGGCTATCTCTGTCTTTACTTGTCTCATCAAAAACTGCGTGATTGTACATTGTTGAGACCTACCAGGTCTTTTTTTCTCTGGGCTAAACATTACTAGCCTTTAGTCTTTCAGCCTCTCCTCATATGTCAGATGCTGCAATTCTTCAGTGACAATTAGGGTATTTAAATGGAGTCATTCTGGTATGTCCATGTCCTCCTTGCACTGTGGAGCCCAGCAATGGTTGCAGGTCTCCAGATGTGTATAACAGGGATGGGTAGAGAGAAAGGATTTCTTGCAGTGACCTGCTGGCAATGCTCTTCTTAATGCAGCACAAGTACATGGAATTACAGACTCATAGAATGATGGAACGGTTTGAGTTGGAAGGGACCTCAAAGATCATCTAGTTCCAAGCCCCCTGCCATGGGCAAGGACACCTTCTACTAGGTCAGGTTGGTCAAAGCCCCATCCAACTTCACCTTGAACACTTTCAGGGATGGGGCACTCACAGTTTCTCAGATTTCAGTTTCACAGTTTCTGTGTCTGCCCAGACTCATAGTGAAGAATTTCTTGCTTATATCCAATCTAAATTTATTGTCTTTTGGTTTAAAGCCTTGTCCTATTACTACAAGTCTTTCTAAAAACCCCTCTACAGCTCTCCTGTAGGATCATTTTAGGTATTAGAAGGCCACACTAAGGTCACCATAGAGCCTTCCCCAGGCTGAACAACCCCAGCTCTTCCAGCTGTCTTTGCAGGAGAGATGTCCATGTCCTCTGATCATATTTGTGGACAGGTTCTCCTCTGGACAGATCCACATCCTTCTTACACTGGGGACCTCAGAGCTGGATGCAGCACTCCAGGTGGGGTCTCAACAGAGCAGAGTGGAGGGGCAGAATCCCCTCCCTCACCCTACAGGCCACGCTGCTTTGGATGGAGCCCAGGACACATTTGGCTCTCTGGGCTGTGAGTGCACATAGCTGGGTCATGTCCAGCCTCTCATCCACCAGCACCCCCAAGTCCTTCTCAGCTGGGCTGCTCTGATCTGTTCATCCCCTGCCTGTGTTGATACCAGGGCTTGCCTGACCCGGCTGCAGCCCCTTGCACTTGGTCTTGTTAAACCTCGTGAGATTGCCATGGGCCCACTGCTCAAGCTTGTCCTGGTCCCCATGGATAATATCCATCCTTCAGGCAGGGCAAGCCCACCACTCTGCTTGGTGGTGTTGTCTGCACTTCCTGCAAGAACTTACTGCTGGTTCCTGGTCTACCAGGAGGCTCTGATCCTCATGCACAGCATCTCACTTCCCAAAACTAGGGTAATATTTTCTCTCATTTCCCTTCAAAATGCAACCACTTCCAGGGAGGGACCAACCCTTACTACACACAGAGTGCTGATCTCAATGCTGTTTCTAACCACAACAATAATTCAGTAATATTTTCTGTGAGGCAAAGATATAACCAGTGAAAGTTGTTGATGATTATGACCTATCAAGAGGCTCAACAGATTGCAGAAAACCCCTTAAACAAGTTACTTATGAGGTAAAACTTGAGAAATTGGCGGCTTTGACGCAGGATACTGGACTCACATATAGTGTATTCTTCACACACTCCTGAAGGAGTACTTGAGATACTATTTTCACTGCTTCTTGTATAAATAAGAGCCAAGAACCTTGCTTAGAGCTGGCTTTTAATAATGGGCTGCAGTTTTCATGGTATATAAAAACTGATTTCTGATGAAGGAAGGAAGCCCAATTAAATACAGACGCCATGCTAATGACAAGGTGACGGACGAATGACTAAGATAGATTTGAACACACCTAGGCCACACCCCAGGACACTTGCAGAAGAAAGCCTGCTGCTGAACATGGGAAAGTTGCCCTAGGATTGGAAAGAAAGCAGAAAAAAATCAATATAGTTTCAATTTATATGAATAACATGAATCTCTGGACATTAATATTAAAGAAAGTCCAAATTTTTCTCTCGTATGTTTCCAGTGTCAGGCCATGACAGGAAGGAAGGTAAAGGAAAGGGTAACAGGTCTAGACCCAGCTGTATAATATCTGTATTTGATGAAAAATCTTCAACAACCATAAATAATTATTTTACCATAATTATTATCAGAATATTGATTTACAAATAGTTTAGCCATTTTGCTGCGTTTTGAAGATTGGGTTATTTCAGAGTAATGTTGCATATGTTGAAGATATGATACAGAGAGTGAACAGGGAATTTTCTCACACTGGGGACTTACCTAAAGGTTCCACAGCTCCTTATACTGCTAGCATTGAACTGTTCATAGGTAGTTAAGCCCCAGCTGGCAAAATTTAATATAAATACATGTGCTTTGAGCCAAGAAGCTGAAAGAGGTTTGTTTATGCAAGGTTCCTCTCTCTGCTATATATAGTGACCATTGATGGCACAGGCAGGGTGTTCTACTTCGTAAACAAGGCCTTAGAGGCTCTCCCTAGCCTATACTAAACCACAGATACCAGGTGTGTATATACCTTCAAAGAGATGGAGGAATTTCTTAATTCGTTGTCTCATTGAAACTAAAGCACTTCCTCACAACCATAATTAAAAAAGGGAGGCAACGTGGACTGGAAAACAAATTTATATTAAGTTATTCTTTTCTGAACCTAGTAATACTTTCTCCTGAAAACATAATAAGAGAGAGTGTGCAGCCTTTGTAAATTGTGAGATGTGATCAGTCTGACTTAGGGCATCTTTTTCCTTACAGTAATGTAAATATGATCTTTAATGAACAGCTCAGGTCTTGAGGAGTCTCTCAAAAATTATTGCTTATTAAGTAGAGCACTGTTAGAGATGACCTACAGAGATAGCAAACACAGTAAGGCCTCTTCATTTAGTTATGGGACTTTCCACAATTCTTTTAGTCCTAGGACTTCCTACCAGTAAATCTATTACACTACACAACAAACAGGTTGAAGAATTCACCAAACTATCAAAGTTTGGGATAGCTTGGAACTGGCTGGCATGTCCACAATTTCTGTTCCCACAACTATCTGAAGCATTCCTCCACCTGAAAGCCTCACCCTGACAGCATTTTTTTTGGGCAAGATTTTCCCAGGCCCACACTGTTTGGGTTCAATAGAATGAATTTTCTTATTTTAAGCTCCCTTAAAAAATAAATTATAGAGAAACATAAATCCAAATAATTGACAAACACTATCCCAATCCCCCCAAAATCTGAAGTGTCCTCTTCCTTCAAAACATTTTTTTTCCAAGACCTTTCTCAATGTCTCAATTCTCTCTTTCATCACTCACTGAAAGAGAGAATATGTTGTTCCCAGAATCCTGGTAAATGGTTCCCTTAATTTCCAGTCTTTTCCTTCTCCTTAGGCAGCAGATTAAAAGTCACATTTTGCCTACATTCTATACATGAACAAATGAACACCTTTTTACTCTTCAATATTTCCTGAATACACTTAGTGATACTTTACCTATTGCTGGAAATGTGTGGCTGTATGTAAACACATGCAGCACTCTTGTAATACCACTACAAGCTTTTCTTGAATTAGGTCACTATTTGCAAACCCAGCAGTCATTTGTGAGAAAACAAAACACTTTATTTCAGGAACAGGGCAGAAGTGGCTGTGGCATGGCAGATGTTCTCCCTCCTGCCCAGCTCCCCACCCTTCTTTCCTTGGAGAGGACGTAGGGAAGGAGCCCACCCAACTTCTCCTGTCATCTCTTCTTCTGCAGAGGATTCAACTGATCCATACAGTATAGAATCATAGAATCACAGAGTCATAGAATGGTTTGTGTTGGAAGAAATCTCAAAGATCATCCAGCTCTAACCCTCCTGCCATGGACAGGGACACCTTTCACTATGCCAGATTGCTCAGTCTCCATCCAACCTGGCCTTGAATACTTTCAGGCTTGGGGCATCCACAACCTCTCTGAGCAACATGTTTCAGTGCCTTAACATCCTCATGGTAAAGTATTTCTTACTAATATCTAATCTAAACCTACTCTCTCTTAGTTTGAATCCATTCCTCCTTGCTCTGTCACTACATGCTCTTGCAAAATGTCCCCCTCTGTCTTTCCTGAAGGTTCTCTTCAGGTACTGCAAGCCTGCAAATAGGGTACTCCAGAGCCTTCTCTTTCCTAGGCTGAGCAATCGCCATTCTCTGACTGAGAGGATCTCTTATGAGAGGATCTCCATAACTCTGATCTTCCTGGGGCCCCTGCTCTGGACTTGCTCCAACAGGTCCATATTTTTCTTGTGCTGAGGATCTAGAACTGGATGTAGCACTCCAGGTGGGGTCTCAACAGAGCAGAGTGGAGGGGCAGAATCCCCTCCCTCACCCTACAGGCCACGCTGCTTTGGATGGAGCCCAGGACACATTTGGCTCTCTGGGCTGTGAGTGCACATAGCTGGGTCATGTCCAGCCTCTCATCCACCAGCACCCCCAAGTCCTTCTCAGCTGGGCTGCTCTGAACTGTTCATCTCCAGCCTGTGTTGATACCAGGGGTTGCCCTGACTCAGGTGCAGGCCCTTGCACTTGTTCAACCGCATGAGATTGCCATGGGCCCACTGCTCAAGCTTGTCCTGGTCCCCACGGATAACACCCTGTTCTTCACATGTGTCAACCACACCACTCTGTTTGGTGCCTTCTGCAAATCTGCAGAGGGTGCCCTCAAACCCTCCATCCATGTCATTAACTAAGATATTTAATAACACTTGTCCCAGTACAGATCCCTGAGGGACACCACTTGTCACTGAGGTCTGTCGGGACTCTGAGCCTTTGACCATGACCCTCTGGATCAGACTGTCCAGCCCATTTCTTATCCATCTAACAGCCCACTCATCAAATCTCTCCAATTTAGAGAGAAGGATGTTGTGGGGGACCATGTCAAAGGCTCTACAGCAGTCCAGATAAATGACATCTGTGACCCTTCCCTTACCCACTGGTGCAGTCACTCCATCATAGAAGGCCATAGGCTGATGAGGCAGGAATTGCCCTCGGCAAAGCTCTGCTGGCTGTCCCAAATCACCTCCCTGTCCTTGATGTGCCTTAGCAGAGCATCCAGGAGGATCTGTTCTGTGATCTTCCCCAGGCACAGAGGTGATGCTAACAGGTGAGTAGTACCCAGGGTCCACTTTTCTATCTTTTTTAAAGATGGGTACAATGTTTCTGTTTTTCCAGTCACCTGGGACTTCTGAGTGCAACGACTTTTCTAATATCATGGAGGGTGGCTTGACAACTACATCAGCCAATTCCCTCAGAAATTCCCGACTCTTTTAGCTGCTTTTGGCTGTTCTTGCTTTCCTAGCCAGAAGTAAGGGCACCAGGGAAGGAGGCAGGAAGAATAAGGAAGAAAGTCTAGATAAAATAGGCCTCCTCTACATCATACCTCTTCTACTGAGTAAGAGGGCAAATCTCACATTCCCTCACACTCAGGCATCCCCTGAAATTGAGACTTTCCAGTCCTCTCTTCTCACGCCCTTTTAAATCTCTCACCCACTACCAGAAGCCCTCCAAGCACCAACCCCACTCCAGTTACTACCTCCTTAAAAGACTCACTACCAAGTTCCCTTTGGCTCCACTGGCAACTTTTACCCTCAGCTTCAGCATCTCCTTTACAATCAGTGTTACACAAAGGGAAGAACAAAAGTTCAGGACAAGATGTAGGTAGGAATTTGCCTCAAGAAAGCTAAAGAACCATCACATTTAAGAACTGGTATTGGTTTACTTATTGCTTCTCTTTGAAGCCGTGGGATTTATTTCTCCCATGAAATTAGCTGCCTTTCTCCTCAGCAAGTCCTTCAGTTAAATATTACTGTCCTGCTACAAAAAAAAAAAAAAAAAAACAAAAAAAACAAAAAAACCAAACAAAAACAAAAACAAAAATCCCTTCATTTTTCTCTTCCCAAGACTGTGAAACACTGACCCACAATTCATATCCTCAGCTATTTAAATCGCTTGCTCTTGCAAATTTCCTTTGATTTTCCTTTGGTGAAATTTTAAGCTTTATCAGCTTTAAAGTTTCTATCTGCTGAGAAAATTCACACATTTTTTCCTGTTAGTTTCAACAATCTCATTGTCTCATAACACCTTGATAGCAGATACTAAGGCTGTTGGCTTTCTTATCAGTCCTTATCACCAGCTCTTGACATTTTAAATGTGGAAGCAAAAACACTGCAGAGGAAATCCCCTACATTCAAAGGGAGAGTACCACAAAAAGAGAAGTCCCGATATTAAATTAATAAACCATACATAGACAATTATACCAAGAATATCTTGATTCCTTTTTCTTACTTCCTCTCTCCAGCTTTGACTTTCCTTTTGAATGGCTTTCTCAAAATAAACAAAACTGAAGGGGCTTGTGTCCTGTGTGGATAATCAGCCTGGTGGAAATTCCAAAGTCTTCAATTACATTAGAAACATGCACCTGGAAAAAAAATGTGTTTACTCAGGCACCAGACACTAAGCAATAAATCTTGAGGCATTTCATATCAAAAAAACTTCAATAGCTGTTTTTTAAAGAGCATGCAGACAACACGTTCTTTACAGCATTATTCTGTCAGCACAAACAATAGAAATCAAGGAAGAGGATGACAGTCATCATAAGAGTCATCTTCTTTTGTGAGGGACAAGATCAGGTTCTGAAGAGTTTGGTTAAATGTTGAGTTAACTGAATACTATTGAGGGTCAATTATCTAATTACTTTGGAAATAGGCGTAAGAATTTAGTTATGAACTATTGAACTACTGTTCATGCAGTGTACTTGAAGCTGTTTGGTCCATTGGCACTTGACATGGGCACAGGAGGAAAACATCAGAGATTAATCCAGACTTCAGCATCATACCTCCTGGAACTACTTCTACTAGACATGCAGTGACACCTCAGAGATTACTAGCCGATGAGGGCAGTTAAGAAGCTGCGTCTCACAAAGCAAATACTGCTTTCCATGTAGGACTGAAATATGAAAAGCAGACTTTTTACTGTGGGATCAAAGGGAAAAGAAAACTAAGAAAACAGCTGTGAGACAGTAGGGCTGAAAGGTGAATTTTCCCACTTGGGGAATTTACCCTTGAGATTGCTATGTTGTGCAACAGATCACTTTACAATGCCAGAACTGAAAGCAGAGCAACTGAGGCAGTGAAATGTTGAGAGATGCAGTCCTCTAGACATCAGGCTAATTATGCTGATGTGGCTGCACTACTGTTCAAATGTGACAATTGAGCTCTTCACAGCATGCTGGTTGCTCCCTTAGAAATCCCTGCAAACAGCTATTTTGCAAAGTAAACATACTCTGGGAAGTAAGAAAATCTAGCTCATGAAGCCTCCTGTGACAACAGCCCAGGGCAATGAAGAGGTTACAATATGAAGAAAGAAGCAAAAATGTAATTGTTTATATAACTTTACAAGAATTTACAAGCCACAGCAGCTGTATTAGCATAGTAAGGTCCTTGTCCTTGCTGCTTCTAATTCAAACGATTTTTTCATAGAAGCACTAGGCAATGTTGCACCAGGAGATAAATTACTGATAATTAGAAAACAGAGAGGTCATTGCTCTTTTTAAATTGGATCCTGGTGCATGGACCCATTTAAGGATTAAAACTCTGAAATTGCAACTAAAAAACTTTGGGGAGTGGAAATCATACAAGTGAAATGTAGCAAACTGATGTGCATGGATGAAATATGTGAATTACATGTATGGATAAATAAATCGACAGAAAAAAAGTGTACTCCTTCCTGAAAGCAGGGTCTGTAAAAATGTGTAATACCCTTGATCTCCAGTCTCAGGGCAATGAACTCATTGAAAAGGGAAATAAAACAACTGAGCAAAAACTTGAGCATGTGTCCTTGAGCAAAACACTCCATGGAATATAGACTATATCTGAGAGTTGACCACTCAATAAGACATACTTTGGACTTAAAAGAACATACTTCTTAGCAAGGCACACTTTTTACTTTACAAGAAGCAACTTCTTCCCTTTTGGAAAGTTGCAGTTGAAGATTTATTCACACTGGTTGAAAAAATAATGTGTTTTTTTTCCCCCAAAGTATTATTTTCACTCCTGTGAAATAGTCTTATGGTGAAATATTACAGCTACACATGTGGTTGTGCTACTGGTCCATTACACCAACTGTATGGATAGTTATGCTGTTTCCAGCTATGCTGTTGCAAATATTTGCCATTGTAGTCAGAAGACTGAACTCCATTATATCAGCTCTGACAGACTGGAAAGTTTAATTCTGATCTGGACTTTGGACTTAGCAATCAGCAACCAAATGAGCAAAATGGGATTTGTCAGGTGCAGGTATTTAATTTAGCAGAAAACAAACAATCAGAATACCTTTAATGCGTTTAAGACATAGCCAAGGGAATATTAGTCCTGCACATCTCTAAAGAAATTAATTGTTTATTTGGGATGTTGAGTGCATCCCTTGCTTCATGATCATGATGAAAATCACACTTACAGATTAATGATCATAACGAGCACATGTTCAGTGGTACATGGAGATCATCATCCAAGGACATCTTAGATATGCTGAGATTTAAAAAACATCTCCAAATTCTGAAAGGAAAGGTTTCTGTTAGGCAATTTTGACAATAGCAAAGAAAATGAGCTCTAGGACAATAAACAATGGGAATAAATAGTAATGATATTGGAAGAGGGAGCTACATGTCTAGAAGACAAAGGACCTCAGGGATGCAGTGCATTTGGTTAGTCAGGTAGCTAGTGAACTCTTCCTGGCTGACTGGATCTGTTTTGCAGCATGGCTAATATGTCTCAGGGGAGAAGAATAGGTCTAATGATGAAAATTGTACTTATAATACTTTAACTTGGTGGACACAGAAAATGTGGGGTGTAACACCAAACAAGTAATGTGAGTTATAACTGTGATACTAAATGAAAAGGAAACTGCATTCATCATAATTGCCATGTAACACACACTAGATGATGTATGTCCCAAATGATTCAGCTCAGATATTTCACAAATGCTTTCTTTTTTTTACAGTAATCTATGAAAATCTTGGGAAGCTAAATATCCCTTTAAACCTGTTTGGAAGCAAAGAGATTACAACTGCATTGACACTGGGCATGGGAAAGCTGAGTGTCTCAGGATTCTTGGTAGAGACATGGTCAGCAGCACAGCACAGCTGCTGTGCTTCCCACTGCACTGCTGGGAGGAGCATTCAGTATCCTTGCTCTGGACATTTCCATTGGTCCACAAACAGTATTTCAGATCTTGTATGCATAGATACCTCTTTGTCTTGCTGAGCATCTTCCTCTGTCACCTCTCCTGTGGGCCAGGTGTGTTCCTGAGCACAGGACAATATGTGGGAATACCAGAATGGTGAATTGTCTAGAAAAAATTCTGAAGTATCAGAAAAGGAGAGACATAGCTTCTAAAGAAAGAAAACAATAAGCAAATCTGGTAAATTTGTTTTCCTCAAGCCATAATAAGATCGAAACCTCCCACAGACACGTGCCCCTTCTTCCCCTTCAATCAGTGTATAAGCCAGTCATTGAAGAATGTATATATTATAGATCTATGTATTTTAAAAGTTGCTTAATAGTGGGCTGTGGCCCATTGAAAGGAAAGGAAAGGGAAAATGCAACAGTTGCTCAAGAGCTGTTAAGTGAAGAGACACTTCAACAGCTGCTAAAGCAGGAGGAGCTTTGACAACTGCAGAACAGAAAAAGAAATAAAGACAATTGCATTTTGGACTCCTCTGGTGGTGGCTGCTCCTTCCTGGAGAGGTTCTCATCCAAGCAACCTACTGACCATAAGTGCCCTCCCTCGTCCCTGATTTCAGCAGGGTCTGGACTGGGTTTCTACTGCGGCTCTTCCTGCACTCCCCCTGGCTGCCCGGCTGCCTGCAGGGCAAACTGCAGGATCACAAACGGTTTCTGGGATGCCAAAGTGATGTTGAGATTTTACAATTTGCCTCAGCTGTTCACAGCCTGAAAACCTGCAAGGCTGCATCACCCTATTTTTGCTGCTGAAAGACAAAATCAAACACAAGGTGAAGTCAGCAGTAAAAACACACTTTGTTACAGCATTTCAAGGATTTTCAAGGGAATCAAGTTGAAATCTCTAGGAGGTTCCATCATGTAACACAAGCTTAACTTACAGTTTTGCCCATTGCCATAGTTTCCTGAGCCTTAGGAAATAAGACCAGGTTACTGCAAGATAAGAAAGGGAGGGAGTTTGCAGGCAGCAGATACTATCTGCTAAGCTCCTGTATATGTGCTCAAGTCCTGCAGTAAAAATGTGCTAAATCTCCATTTCTTTCATTTTGGTGCAGGTTACCTTTCATTCATTGCAGGGTAACAATGGTCACTCATGCAAATATAAATATGGCAGAGTGCAATGAAGTGGTTCTCATACTTCAGTGCAAACACTGCAACACAGAAAAAAAGCAGACAGCAGCTCCTGTTTTTGTAGTGAGATCAGTTCCAAGATTACTGGAATAGTTTTTACAGGCTCCTTGAGAAAATGAGCTGTATATTACATACAAAAAGGTATGGCAGTGCTATTCTTCACATCATGTCACGATTAATATATATTTCTAAATAACTCCAAATACTAAAAGACACATTTTGTTCTTGTCCTCTGCCAGTTTTAATCCAATAGGTTTGGAAACTTAAATGCATTCCCTTCATACTTCATCTAAAAATACCCTTCTAAAAGTACTCTTCCAATTAGTGCACTTTTCTAAAAGAAAACCTGGTCTTGCCAAAGTACACATTCTCCAGATAGAGCAACCATTGTCAGCAGTCCCTGCAGTTTGGCTCAACGTGATAAATGTTGATGGGAAGGCATCCTGCAAAAAATGCAATAACAATTTCGGAGCCTGTGTCCCATTTTCAAATGTGAATGAAGTTTTAAATGCCAGATTTTCAAAGGTATTTGGTATAAAAAGCAAAATAAGTTTTCATCAGTATGTATGCAGCCTTGTAACCAATTTGAGCTGATTAGAAGCAAAGAACAGTTATTTTTACATGCATAAAAATTTTCAAAACCAAATTCCCTGAAAACTGCAGTTACAATGCTTTAAAGAAAATGGATTCACAAATACGAAAATGTTTTGAGATTTTTCTTTTTTTTTCAGAAGAAAAGGAGAAAAAAGAGAAAGGAACTCTGAATGTACAAATACAGTTATGTAATTAGATATCACTGATCACAGGGTTTAATAAATAAGCCATAGTTACAGATAATTCAGCACTAACAACTATAGATATAGATTTGATTTCTTTTATTATATGATATAATTTCTGCCATCCTCTTTGACAAATCAATCAATATTTGGCAAGTGTTATAAACATATGTAAAGGGGAAAAAACGTGAGACCATTGAAAAGCTGAGTGGCAACATATTAGAGTGAATAACAGACAAATAACATAAAAGAAGCAAGGGAGCAACAGAGAAAACAAGGGCCTTTTGAAAATTAAGTTAAATATGTTAGCCACTTCATATAGTTAGTTTTATATCTACACAAAATAACTTAAGTCTGTTCATAGTACTGTTATTTGTTTTCTTAAAATCTAATGATGAACTTTGTAGAAGGAGATTTCTTCAAATCTTTCATTAATTCATGAAGTATAATATTAAATACATTCCTTGTCTTCTTGCATTACCTGAATAACTCAATGTCCCTAATCGCTGCAGAAAAATATTTCAGTAAAAAGTCAATATAAAATACTATTTGGCTAAAATCTCTTCCTAAAATTCTCCTTGTGGACATTTCACCGCACAAGGGAGTCCCACAATAAAAAATACACTACACTGCACGCAAATGAGAGTACATTTTGCCTCTTACTAAGAAAATACTGAGTTGCAAGTAATATCCTTCTAAGGTCCCTTTCTCTTTGCGTGCAACCATTTGCTATGGCAAGTGTGTACCACACAAACAAGTTGCTAAGAGGTAACACAGATTGTGAAATTACAGTACACAGCAGCAACTTCTCTTGGATGCCCATGTAATCCCAGCCCCACTGAGGACAATGCAGCTTGCACCTCATCTGGGATGGGAGGCAAAGACTTTGCATATGCCATGAAGAGGAGCTATTGGGTGGAGTAGGTTACATGCTGTAAATCCACACCCTCACTTGCTTCATAGTAATTTGTCCATGGAGGTATCCTTTGGGTTGCCTGGAGATGGATGTTCCTTCCCTCTTCAAAGAAAACAAGGAAACTGTACCTGATGAAAGACAAAATGAAATGTTTATAGAAAGTGCAAGACACTTCACTTGCTAATAAGTGAAAAGTTAGAAGCCATAAGTGAAAATTTAGCTCTAGGCAGACAGCTACTTCTAACTAACCTGTAACAATACATTCTCTTCCCTTCTTGTAAAATTGAAAACCAATTTTAATATCTTCTAATAGAAATCCACATTCTGATTTCCAAAAGTAATTGTTAGATTTTGAAACAGTTGTGAACTCAGAAGTCCCTAGCGTGAAAGAGAACTTACATATATGAAGCCAATGATGGTCCCTCTCTCAAAATGACAAAAAGTTATATTTTGAATGACCAAGCACTACCCTCCATAGTAACCCAAATTTATGCTATTAGAACTCTGTTAAACAGGAAAACTATATTTTATTTTTCTTATGATTTATACATATACTTATCATATAAATATGAGTCAGTACATATAAAGAGAATACTTTTTATTTGCTTGGGATTTGAGGAGTTATGTTTTTATATATAAATCTCATGGCTCTGAAAAAGGCTCTGTTTTCCAAACATAGTTGTACTTGTAAGTGAAAGATTACCAAATTAATATTGTCATGCACAAAATCAGCATGTTTATCAGCATAGATATCCATACATCTGTGGACTAAACTCACTTTGCAGATGCACTTACCTGCAGCCATGGTTTTTGACACACAGAGCTCAAGTTATATTTAGTAGATATTTAGTTATAAAAGCAGATCAGATTTAAAGATCAAAAGCCATTGGCCAGCATTTTGGCAGCATGATTCTTTGGAGAGCTTTTACCCTTGGAACAGCAATTACCTCATCTCATTAAGTGTTGCAGGAATCATCTTAAATTTTAAAAGATACTTTTATGCAGAAAATAGAGTAGAATCACAGAAAGAAATCACTCCAAATGGTTTTGGAGCAATGGGTTACCTTGTTTTAGCTACTCTTCCTACTTAAGATATATATCTCAGATCAAAGACATACCCTGTAGAGTATTACACTGATTAGTAACTCACAGGAGGAGGAAGTCAAGGAAAAAAAATGTAAGAGAGAGCAGAGAGGGATTAGCAGAAAAGTAAAAGAGTATTTATTTGAATGCCTGAATCTTCCAGCCCACACAGTCTTAAACTGGCTGACTAACTAACTACACCACTACCTTCACTTGTTAACTTGAATTTTTTTCCATGCAGATTAGTTTGTTATGCCCCAAGACCTCTCTCATTTTGTGTTGGAATTTTGTGGCTCAAAAAGCAAACAAATGTCTGGTCATTCAGGAAACATCATGGTACAACAATGCCGTGCAAAACAACCACATTGAACTACACAGGGACCAGTAGTATGGAAGGCCAAAGAGAGCAACACCTTCCATGACCTCAACAAAGCTATGATAACCTGCTCTGTGCCAATACAAGGGCATAAAGCAACAAGCACAGAGCCACCTCAAGGTCTACAGTTAGACAATCCCTACATACAAGGCTTGGCTCTAACTCCCTCCCAGTGCTGGAGTGACAGACACACCCACAGCAATGACTGGAGAGAGATTTACTTAAGTGAGGCATGCAGGGCCAGTACGGCAGGGTAGGATACGAGAGCACAGCGTACATCCCGCCATACAAAACTCTGTAACTATTTGAAGAAGTTCCTATTAACCTCTTGCTTCATCCTCAGTACCACCCTGAAGGAATGTGTTTATGGCACAACTTAACAGGCCTGTCCACACCCTTGTCATGGGGGAAGGCGCAGCCCAAAGAGCATAAAAAGAGGTCAAGCCGCAAGATAAAGCCCACAACAGAAACAAAAGGCCAAAATATGTGCCAATGCCGACTTCAAAGGAGTTAAAGCAATGTAAGGCACAAACAACAGGAGGCCCAAAGATACCATGTGATGTAGCAAATGCCCTTAACTTGCCTGTTGGCATTATGGTAACAGCAGAAGTATGTCATGTGCCTAACATGAAGGAACACAGGATTGCATGATTCTCCCTGATAATTCCAGGGATGACTCCAGACCTATTGAACTCATGTGGAGACCAATGTGTACCTGGGCAGCCTGGAAAGCAGTGCTTCCTCTTCTTGTGTGCTCCAATCTCCACCTGCTTTTATAGCCCAGCCTGTCCTGATCTCCAACGTATACCTCCTCATCACTCGCTTTTTACCATGCATAAATTCTCACTCTCCCTTGGATTATCCCCTCACCTGAGCTTGCTTTGACCACTCCCATTATAAAAACATCCCACTTGAGCCATCAGTATGACTCTATCTTCTCTCCATCCTGCAGCTCTTTGAACACAACTTTTATAGTTTCTGTCTGGGGCTTCTCTGCTTGTGTGGTTCCTTCTCTTTGCAGAGGAAGATGTTTTTACCAGAATATCTAACAATTCTTCTGTAGCCAAGAGGCACATCATAACCTGTGATTTATGGAAAGGGAGTGAGGGAGTCTGTGTACAAGATATGCATTCAGGTTGTTGATGTTATACAGGTGTTAAAAAACTCTTGAATCATGGAAGACCTTATTATATGGGGAATTCACCATTTGTTTACAAAGGCTGTATCAAATCTCTCCCAGACAAAGCGCAATAATGAGTTGTTATAACTTCAATGATAACCTTTTCAAAGGCCTCTGGCAATTAGTTGGATGAAGTCTAAAGAAACCAGCTGAATAACTACTCTGCATGAAATGGAGACCAGAACAAAGGAAATCAGGCCTTCAAGGAAGGAAATCATATTCAGAGGCTGGATAGAGTGACATTAGTAATGAACAGGAAGCTTGGGCAGGAGTGATGTGTTCTGCATAGCTTCAGGAACTTAGCCTTAAATAATTACAAACTAAGCACAATATAAGGGACAGGGCATCTCAAGGCTTGAGGGAAAAAGACAGTTTTGTTCTCCTAGGACTTGATCTGTTTCTTTTCTGACCTCCTTAATTTTTCCTTCAACACATTCCTCAAAGACAACATCCTGTAACTAAGTCTAGTTGAACAACTCCTTTTGGGCTACTCACCAAACTGATAGCTGAGGTCACATATGCTTGGTCTTTTGCTGAACAAAACCCAGAGCAGTGATAGAAATACTCAGCACTGGTGTGGCCACATGTCAATTCCTGTATTCAGTTTCGGGCCCCTCATAACTAGACAGAAATTGAGATACTGGAGCAACTCTAGAGAAGGGCAGTGAAGCAGGAGAAGGGTCTGGAGCACAAGTCCTGTAAGTAGTGGCTGAGGGAGCTGGGGATGTTTATCCTGGGGAAAAGGAGGCTCAGAGAGGATTTTATCACTCTCTACAATCACCTGAAAGGAGTCTGTAGCCAGGTGGGTGTCATCCTCTTCTCCCAAATAACAAGAAACAGGTCAAAAAGAAATGGCCTCAAGTTGCACTAGAGGAGGTTTATATTGAATATTAGAAAAAATTTCTTCACTGGAAGGGTTATCAAGCATTGGAAAAAGCTGCCCATGAAAGTGAATGAGTCACCATCCCTGGAGATATTTAAAAGACATGTGGATGTGTCACTTGGGGACATGGTTTAGCGGTAGACTTGACAATGTTAGTTTAGTGGTTAGACATGACCCTAAGGATCTTTTTCAACCTAAAAAATTCTGTTATTTAATTATTATTTTTAAAATCTTCCTTATATTTTCCTTTGTTATGATGCTTCCATGGTGGAGAAGAAGATTATGCTGCTCATATGGTTGCAATGTTCACTACATGAGAACATGAGAACAGTGCCACTCAACACAGGCCAGCAGTGTCACTGCTGCCACTGCTGCTCATCAAACTGCCCACATTCATCTTTCTTCTTTTCTCTAATAAGCTAAGAGTTCGTAGGCACAGGTTTTTGTTTGTATTGGTGATTAGTGATGTCAAAACCAAATAGTGATTGGATACCCCTACACAGCAGAAGATGCAAGGCCCAAGGAGCCACTATTTTGAGCTAGTATGTTAAATACATATGCCACAAGAACCATGCCTGATTTCACTGAAGATAGAAAGGGAAATTGCTGATACCAATATTGCAAGATGGCATCCTTAAGCACTCGAAAGCACTAACAACATCCAGATGAGCAAGTATTTTTGTGATTCATTCCTACCTTCTTGTAGATAAAGAATATTGCAGGCCACTATTGTGATTATCACCTTCTCTGCCAAACATCAGTAAGAATTCCATTGTCGCTAAGGGTTGACAGTGAGTGGAGGACAGTAAAAGAAAACAAGGATGTGAGAAGTTCTTCCATTGCTGCAATGCACCCCCAAAAGGACCCTGATTTCTGCACGCTTTCTCCTCCTCTGTGGTTTGCTAAATACTTTTTTCTTTCATATATTGCACCTCTACTGTTTTCCATGTGCATGTAGATGGGATGTCATAATTTCCTTGTCCTACACTGCACTACTTTCTCAGAACTTCCCTACACTTTCCATCTGCTTAAGAGAAAGCTTGTTTGATACATGGTCTTATTATAATGAGCTTCATGTTTTCATTCCTTTTTCTAATTCATTTGAGAACCTGCCTAAAATTAGGTTACAAATTTTCTGGGTCAGATATTTTACACCTCTTTTGACAAGTGTTTTGTGCAAATTCTAGGCAAATGATAAGCAGCAATTACCCCTATAATGCAAATTAAATGGTGCTTCAGGAGCTCTTCCTTCAGAATAGCAACAGTTATGTAGTACTTCTCCCCCTGCCCCCCAGACTGCAAATACATTTGTTAATTACTTGAGGCTAAATGACAATACCATAATTAGCCAAGCCCAAGCTGTTTTTAATAGTGATTGGGCTACCAAGAAAATGAAGGCATTTATGATTCCAAGAAAGCACCCATTTCTGCTTCACTGGAATGAAAATATTGTTTATGCACAAAATGATTGGTCTTATGACAGCACTAACTCCATCCAGAGTTGAAAGGAACATAGAATTGAACAGAAAGAGCTAGCATCCTCACTTAGCAGGTGGTAACCACTACATGTGAGGTATAGCAACTGTCAGAATAGCAGGGCAGGGTTCAGTTGTTTTAGCCTTTCGTAAACAGGGGGACAACACACAAGGGTGTCCAAACTGACTATTTTGTGTTGTACACATCATACAGATACTGAATTACAGTTGTTAAGGAACCATGCATCATTCAGGATACACACTAATCCTATCATGTGCTTGGAAACTTGCAGAGAACAGATTCATCATTCCTGTTTTGTTGACCACAACCTACCACTGACCACCTATGCCAGGGGAGTCCTTTATTTTTCGTGCGTATTTTCTCTTAGGCAGTTAAGACACCAAACAACCAACAAGCTAATGACTCTTATCACTTTTAAGAAACCAGGCTCTTTACTTATTAAGCTGATTGCATCAAATCATCTATATATAGCTAATTGCTCTATAGCAAATACAAATCAAATTAATCATCTACTTGGAGCATCACAGTCTCTGTAAGCACTACACTCCATGGCAGCAATGTTGTATTGTTAGTGTGCTGTCTCCTGAAGTGGGTCTATGCCAATCTTATGTAGGATGTAACAACTACAAGTAAGGAATACTGCAAAAGTTTGCAGGGAACGGGAATGATTCAGTTCTGAATTTCTCACCAACACAAATGATATGGTCTGCATTAGGGAGTAATACTGCCAGTTGTGCTGTCATCACTTCATACATACTATCCTCGTGTTTGGTGTATGCATGACTGCACAGGTGACAAGTAAAGTCACACTACTATGCTACTGCAAAAAAAAAAAGATTTCCTCTGCAGGGACCTCTTCTCAGTGTCACAAACAAACTAACTTGGGACTGTCCATTCACTGCTAGCTATGTCCAAGCCTCCCATTTCAATTTGTTCAAAAACCTTGATGTGGCACTCATGGGAGCTTGCTGAAGTTAAGAAAAAAAATTGCCTAAAGCCATTAAAACAGTTTCTGATTATCTCTTGCAGCCAGAGTGATCTTCTAGGATGGTTAGGAGGGTTTTCTCGTTTGCCACAACCTCAGAAAACTGTCAGCCACACATCTCATCTACCTCTGCTGTACCAGAGAATAGCAAACTGGAAGCTGCAAGCAAGCAATGTGTGTCTTGTCCAGGCTGCTCCTAATAATGAGAATTATCCCCAGGCGTGCCATTTTTCATGATACTTAAATACTACCTGTAGATCTGTAATTTGATCTTTCTTTCTGGTCTTTCAAATAATGAAAGTGTTCAGAGGTTTATGAAAAAAAATCAAAGCCATTCTGTCATTAACTTCCAAAATTTTAACCATTTCTGCTTAGTGCTCAAACAATTGACTGCAGAACTCATCATGATATGGGGTAAAAAAGACAATAAATGTTGTTAAAGTATCTTTTTTTTCATGTAGGTTGAAATCTTGCATGAAATACAACCAGCAACACCACTAGAAAACCTTGATATTCTCAGCATCTCCATGGCTGATACTATCAAAAGCCATGAAAAAAGTCAAGTCTGGTGATAAGAGCTATGCCTGTCACTAGCGAAGCACCGTGCAGTTATCAAAGCACCAAATCACTGTCATCACCAACTGATGTTTATCTTGGACACACCAAAACTATTTAAGCAAACAGACCTGAGCTCACTACCACACACAAAATTAAGCTATATATTTTGCATGCACCTACTGAAAAATAAATAGTCTACTGACTATCCCGTCTACCAAAGAAAATGAACTGACTGAACTCAGTCAGCTCTATTCATCAGAGGTTCGTTTTTGCATGAGAACAATTAAAGATTAATTAATTTGCAGTTTGTAAAATATTCTTTGTATGCTACTTCATCCTGTTTTTCATAATGTTTCACATCTT
Source organism: Trochalopteron elliotii (assembly GCA_024734555.1). Lineage (NCBI taxonomy): Eukaryota > Metazoa > Chordata > Aves > Passeriformes > Leiothrichidae > Trochalopteron > Trochalopteron elliotii. Next base: position 1,009,896 of record JANPWX010000143.1, on the reverse strand, counting down.
CTCTAACTGTAAAGATAACAGAAACTTATATTGCTGCATGTGTGGAGACCTACACTGGGAAATGGCAGGAAGAAAGATGATCTGTAAGGCAATTTCAGTGGAAGTTATTTCCCTTTTTCCCTGTACTCAGTTCTTGCCTTCAGTAGGAGAAGGTATTTGGCCACTTTCCCAACATCTTAACAAGTTCTGAAGGGCCCTTTTGCTTCCCAGAGGATGAAAGGAGATGCAACCACATTCTGCCACTATCAGGTGAAAAGATGATACTTGGCTCTGGCACAGAGATACCACAATCATCATTAGTGAAAAAGGTGATTTTCTATAACCATTTGATGCAAGAACATGAAACTACAGGTGATAAAGAAGTACAGCAGTAGCTTAATGAATGAGCTAGCCTGAACAAACAGAAAATCAGCAAGCATTCCCAGGAGAAAATGAGCTTTTAAAGATGTGCTGGAGGATAAGAAGTTCACCTGTCTCTCACCACTCATTCTATGTGTGACACACAGCCTTTTGTGAAACAAGTATCTGATCTGGCAAGACAGATTAGACCACAATACAGATGCAGCGACAATAGTGAAAATGCTGATCGCACACGTGTAGTTTGAGTGCCATTTGGATAACCACATGGTTACAGTATGAATGAAGTAATAGAAGCTGAACTGCATGAGAGGAATCCTGTTGTCATCAATACATCCCTCAATTTGCTCCTAACAACCTACTGGTAATTATTAATATGTGGTACCATTGTCAGATTGCTGCACTTCTACTGTTTTTGAAGTCCAGGAGAGAGGGTATAGACAGAACATCTCTGCAGCTCTTATCAATGCAATGTTTTGCCTTATGGTGCTCACAGTTAAAATTATGTTTTGGATACTCTATTTTCCTGCATCTCGCAGCAAATTCTTACACACAGGCACACCCATATTGCCCACTGTTGCTCAGTTTTGCTTAAGATCTTTCGGTATGTGCTGTGCAGAACACAGGTATGTGTGCACACCTGTGTACACACACACACACACACACACACACACACACACACACACATATGCTTCCTACTGCACTTCCTATGAGTTCTGAGAATTTTTGTGACATTCCCCGTCTTACTCCCTTTTGCAAACTCTTTGGTTACATACAGCACAGATGGGACTTGGGGATTTCCTGTTCAACAGGAACCTTTGGGTGGAGCACCACTGTCACCAACAGTACGTCCTGTTTTCTCTCCTCCTTTAGGCGTAGTCCCAACTCTGATTATCTACAAGACTATCACTGTGATTCCTAAACTCTGGCATTGCTCATCTGCAGGTGACTTACATACCTGCAACTGCTGGCTCCTTGGTGTCCCGCTGCACAACTGTTCTAACCAGAAAGTCAAGCACTGTTTGACCTTACTTCACCACTTTAGGAGCACTTTAGATGCATTGCTCCCTTGCTCCCTGGATATGTTCACTGGGAGAAGGATGTTGCTGGGGAGGGGCCAGCTCCTGAGACAGAGAAACTGTCCACCTGATAGGTACCACCACAAGCATGGAGGTTGGTGGTACTGAGAGGCTGAGACAATGAAAAAGATCTCGTGACAACTTTCTGCACTTCCAAATTGGCATATTCTTTCCCTCCAGGACTGCCTGTTAGCTTGCTCATGTGTGATGTTCTCCATGTCTCCGACTTCCTCAACAAGCCCCTCTTTTACCCTCATGCACTTTTTCTCTATTCTGAATCACAGAATGGTTGAGGTTGGAAATGACCTTTGGAAGTTACCATGTCCAACCTCCTGCTCAAGCAGGGTCACCTAGAGAAGCTTAACTGGCACTAAGTCCAAACGGCTTTTGAATACCTCCGAATTATCTTCAATATCTTCGTTACAAGTACCCTTCAGCTATTTATGTACTTGATGAGATCCCTCTCTGAACCATTTCTTCTGCAGGCTGAACAATCTCATCTCTCTTAGCCTTTCCTTATAGGAGAGATGGTTACTCCCTCTGTCATCTTCCTGCCCCTTTGCTGGACACTGTTCGATAGCTCTAAGTCTCCCATGTACCAGGGAACCCATAACTGCTCTCCAGGTGTGACCTCACCAGTGACAAGTAGAAGGGAAGGATAACCTGCCTTGACCTGCTCCTTCTCTCTCTCCTTCCTTGTTCCCTCTTATATGATCCAGCTTTTTCTCATTATCTTTATGTTTATCTAAATCCTTCTTAAAGACATTTGTAGAATTAGTATGCTGTCAAATTATCACCTTGCTTTTTGAAGTACAGTGAATCTTTCACAAACCACGAGAATTTCATATGCAAAGAGTGGTCAGATCTCAACCAACTTTCCTTGATGCTAGGCAGTAAAAAGATAACAAAATGTTTACTATGAAACTCCATCACAACCCTTAATAAAACTAACCAGAAAATAATCATACTCCCAACAGATTTATTTCTTTTCTCAGTAACAACTTCTTCCCATTTTCCTTGTTAGAAATTCTTCATTGGCTTTACCGAACAAAAATATAGGTAACAATAAGGATGCAATCTACCCCCTTTAGCAAATACAACTGAATTTTTTTTCTCAAAGATACAGAGTTCAGCATAAGAACTCTTTAGTAAAGTCCTCTCCAGAGCATCGACTAACATGGATGCATTATAGGCATCTACTTCCATGAAAGATAACTGGAATTAACAGCATCTGTCTGATTTCTAATCAGTGTTGGGAGGTAATATAGATATTAGCTCCAAATAATTGTACAATCCAGTTATTACTGTATTAGCACTGCAATAGCACATGGGAGGGTCTTTGTGCCACATACAGGCAATGAAAACCAGTAACCTGTACCAAAAATTGGTGTGGGGGTACCTTGGCATGGGTGTTGAACTAGATGATCTCCAGAGGTCCTTTCCAATCCTAATTACGCTGTGAAGATGTGAAAAAGCTTAGAAATAAGACTGTGGGAGATAAGAGGGCAGGAAGGCAAATAAACAAGCAGTATGACAATATGTCAGCAGTGCAGCTGTTAGTGCCAGGCAGAATATATCGGTCTTAGCACATATTTCTGCACTAGCAGACTACCTTAAAAAGCATCATGCACTACTTTTTTCTGTGTGAAATATCAGTATTAATGTTTAAGTACCTGTATTAAAATATTAAAATGTATTGCGCTTTGAAAGAGTTATATTATTAATCTCAGTTGGTTAAGTATAGTGACATTTAAGCATAAGCACATAGTATTTATAGCCACAGTCACTACAATATTCATGGAGTTTTCTACCTTAATTAATTCACAAGAAAGACTGTGATATGAGAAACAGAACTTTAAAATAATATATAGAAAAAGAGGTTTATAGGAAATCACATACAATTTAAGATTAGATAGGTTAAGATTAGATTATAATTACACAAAATTGTTGATGAAGATTAGACACCAATAACAGACCAGGTGTGTACCTAAGAGCTAAGCTATGCAGAAGCATTTTGTGTGCTCACACCATGGGAACATTCAGAGCATGTCTAACACAAGATTTGTTTCACAACATAAACTTGTGTAGTTTTAAACATACCAGTAGAGCCTTAGGTCAGGCACGGTTGTGTAAGAGGCAGTCAGATGAAGTACATTTTTGTGCTGCTGTAAGCAACTTCTGACATGGAATCTACCATTACAAATTTTAACATTTCATATTAATTTTAAATTATACCTGTAACTGACATAGCCAAAAATACTATATATAGATTTAATCTTAGAACAGTAGAGATATAAATAAAAACGCTAAATGTTTATAACACAAAATTCAAGAAAATACTGCATACATGAAACCATTTCACTTTCACCAAAGTCATGAAATTTCTTTCAGAAAGGCTGTTGACTTTTAATTTTTTCTCTATCTCCCTTACTTCTTTTTGCTAACTGAATGCAACAGATGAGTTTTGGGGATTCATCCTTCTATTTTCTCTTTTTAGATCAATTAAAGATTTTGAATATTTTCTCAGTTTGGAAGCATTAAAGTACCCACCAAATATAATAGGGCAAATAAAAAAAATAGAAATTAATTTTAAAGAACTGAGTGTTATAAAATTACTACACCCCCTTACTACCCTACACCCTTTCCTGAAACAGAAATGCTATAAAATAATTCTTAAATATTTTAGAAGGTTCTTCTTCAGAAGAAAACCAAAATAAAGAGAGGAACTAAGGAAAAAAAAGAAAAGATAAGGAAAAACAGAAAGGATGGAAAACAGGAAAATAAACTCACAGATTTTGACAATACTTGGCCTATTACACTAAGCAACAAAAAGAAGAATATGAAGGACACAAGATACCACAATCCAGAAAATTCAAAATATTTGAAATACATTTTGTGAAACAAACTTGAAAACTCTCTATTACCTACCACTTTAAATGAGAAACATCTTCCAAATATATGTTTTCTTTTCCCCTTCAGCATTTTGATCACATGTATAAAAAAATAGCTCCTGCCAGCATCTCAAAACTTTGATTCTGATGCTCCCTCTCTCTCCTTACCAGATAAACGAAGATGAATTTTTGCTAACTGCCGGTTCCATAGAAACCTCACATTTTGTTGGCAGATGAAGGAGAGAAAACTTTGAAAACAGGACTTGCATTTAACAGGCCTTGGTAGAGCTTGAGTTTGAAACAAGTCACAGAATCACCAAGGCTGGAAGAGACTCTCAAGGTCATCCAGTCCAAGTGTCAACCCAGCACTACCATGATCACCCCGAACCACATCCCCAAGTGCCACATCCAGACCTCTTGAACTCTTCCAGAGACACTGACTCCACCGTCTCCTTGAGTAACTAATCCCAATGCCTAACCACTCTTTCAGGGGAATATATTTTTCTAATATCTAACCTGAATCTCCATTGGTGCAACTTGAGGCCATTTCCTCTTGTGCTTTCACTTGAGACATGATGATCACAAACAAACAGTTGTAGAGTGACTGCTGTCAGGAGGTTCTGCAAAGTCATTTAGCAGGCTTCATTCCTCTGTACCTAGGAAGAGAGATTGGTTGATATTAGCTGGCTGACTACTCAGATATAGAGGATTTCAGACCTAATATTTCATCTTGGCTGTTTACTCTTCAATATACATTCAGACAATAGCAGCAACAATATAGTTCCACTGAAAAATCCCAGACCTGTTCTTTGTTAAAAACACCCAGAAATACAGTGCACAAATCCACCCTGTCATGATCAGATAACCTTGATGCCTAAAGTGTCTTTACTAAGGTTGTCATTTACAACTGCCGTAAACCTGACCCAAAACCATGCAGACAGCCTCAAGCTACAAATCTAGTGGTGCTATACTATATCCTGTTTCCTCAGATTTGCTCTGTGGCAGAAGCCTGGACAGCAAGTGCACAGAGGCATTAAAAAACAGCTGAGACAGTATTATCTGAAGATGCAAACTCTTTAGTTACTCTTAAGAGTTTTCTAAATAGCATTTGGATTCTCACGAAGTTCCTTTTTTAATCCTTTCTTTTGAGTGAAGTGTCAAAGGTGAAATCTTCCCAAAGGGTATCTTTGTATCAATCACACCACCCTTCCAAACTTGTTGCTGAATCATTTTCTGGGAAAGACCAGAACTCAGTCCATGGTCACTGTAACTCCATACACTCCTTTAAATATATACCCTAGTAACAATTCAGCTGCCGGTATCTGGCTAAACCTCATGAATATACTGCACAAATGGTATTGCGAGCATACCACTCAAGCCAAGGGTGCCAACAGTTCTGCTTTCATGTGTAAGGTGTACATTATGCATGACTAGTGTATTAAAAAAATGTAAGTGCTCTGCAGCAGACTTAAATGAAGTTAGTGTCTAGTCTGTATTGCCCAGTCTGCATTTTCGGAAAGCTGGAAAAAGAAGGAAGGTGGTACTTTTAGATACAATCAGAATTTTTAAGAGCAATACTCACACTCCTTAGCAAAGATTGAATGAGTATACCTTTGCCTGGAAATCAGAAGAAGCAAGAGGAGGGAATCTTCCAGACCCTGCACAAATCCATCCCTGCCCTACACCCCCATTCTTAATTACTCTTATTCTTCATTTCCATTATAATGCCAGTGCCTCTGGCATCACTGCTTCCTCGGGAACTCCCTCTGCCTCCACTTCCCGCCAGCTCCTTCTATACGAAACTCCTTCCACCTCATGGACAGGGAAAGGTAGACACCCTCTTTTTCATCTTAATCCCTAGTAAAGCACACATTGCCTTTTACTGAGCTTGCCAATGCAACCAGAAATGATGCTGCACAACTAACAAAAATTATTATCGAGCTTTGATGATTATCCAGGATAGTTTTTATGGGTTTTCTCTCTCCATTTGCATAGTGAGTCTCATGAGACTGAATTTAATTTTCCATGCTTGCTGTGAATGTTTAAAAAATAGTCTCATCCATAAAAATACCCAAAGCCTTGCACTGAAAAGCTGTTTTCATGTTTAAGCCTAGTTTCACCCATGCAGTATTTTGTGCTGTGCAGACTCTCTGCAGTGTCACAATAGCAAATAAGTTTGCACAAAATCCTTCATCCTCAAAGAATCACAAAGCACCTTTAGACTTTAAAAGCACTGAAATACGCCTTCTGTTTACAGGAATGAAAAGTCGTTTTCCCATACTTAAAACCCCATCACAATAGCAGGGATGAAGTTGGAGGTCAGTCTCAGGAGATGTGTAGACACTGTCCATCACATTGTGCTGTCAGAACTCTGGCAGGAGTCCCAAAGAAAAACCTGCCTGCTGAGGCACATATCACCTCTGCAACATAAATGTGTGCTACTGCCATCTACCAGCCACCCAAGACACCTTTACTACTGCTGGAACAAATCTCTTTTAATTCAAGTTCTGATCGTCCACGCCTCAGCCAAGTCAGAGTCACCTTCCATGATCTGTGAAGCAACATCATCTGAAGGATGTTGGCATTAATAGCATTCTCACCTCTGTGTTGTCTTTTTCTGGGACTTTTGAGTTTCTCTGGAATGAACATCCCTCCTGAGCACCTCCCCATTAACACGCAAGCTCCTCCAGGACAGTGTTCCCAGTGACACACAGTGGCAGAGGTCCCAACACAGCCCCTCCTGTACTGGAGAATAAAAGAGCATTCAAGCTAGAATATGACTCAAACCCAACTTTCGCATGCTGTTGGCTAAATCCTGCTTTCTCCACTGATTTCCTTGGCCAAAGTGTAATATATTTATTACACACAAAGAAATTAAAGGAATGGAAGAAAGGTCATTATTTTGCCTTTTCTATTATATGACATGATGTACTGTTTTCCCTGGTAAGAAAATGGCCTCATTTAGCAGCTCATAGCTGGATAAATGTCTGTCCAAGTAATATTGACTCACTACAGTTCAAAGGAGACTTTTTAAAATTTTGTTTATGAGAGAAGAAATTGGATGAGAGGTTTTTTTTTACCCCAAAAATAAGCAGCTATTGATCAGCCCTTCAGTGAATAAAATATAAAATTGTTTCAAGATCTTGTGTTATTGTTCCAAGCCCTCTTACCAAAACAACTTTTTTCATCCAATTGCTGATTGCCTTTTACAGAATAACTAGGTTGAACTGTAATTGCCTTGTGTTGAATAACAGAATCAAATTAATCTTGTCACACTGAAAAGATCAAGCATCAAACAAGACCAACTATCATATCCAATTTTTTATCTTCTTAGAATCTGCTCCTGTTTCTGGGCATATCTTCAGTTAGGTCAGACAAAGGCTTCGGTCTTGTCTTCTAAAGCAAATGTGCTGTGATGTTGTCTGGAAGAAACCAACAATGACAAGACCTGGAAGAAGCAAAGAGAGGGCCAGTGACAGAGAGAAGATGGGCCGTGGTGGGTTGTCAGCAGAGTGGAGGCAACACCTGAGAGGACAGGTAGGTAGCTGGCTCACCTGGGATTGTCCCCTTGCTCTGTATGTAATATGGGCCTGTTTTGCAAAGTAAGGAGCCAATCTGTCCTGTCACCAGGGCTGGGATTCCCCACGGAAAACTTGGCCACATGGTTGGCAAGGGAGGGGTGGAGGATGAGGCAAGAGTTCTGTCAGAATCACTCCTCCACATCTCAGTGTGGGATGAGCCTTCCAAGATACAGAGCTGTCTTCCAAAGTACCAAATGCCCTGAGCTAAAATCAGCCCAATTAAAAGGAGCTGGCAATTTAATGGATGAAATTCTTCACCAACTGATATTTAAACAGCTGAAATGAAAGATTTAGTGTGTGTGCTCTCTCACACAAGACAAAACAAACGACCCTACCAACAAAATAAACAAACACAAATCTTCTCTCTGTGCAAGGCAAAGTATCTAGAGACAACAAGATTTGCACTCATGAAACCAGGACTGGATCCAAACCCACTGATTGCCTTGGCATTTCTGCTTTGGTCTGAACAGGCCAAAATCTTGTCAAAATCCCTTAAGACACATTGGCAGATAAATTATTTTAACTGAAAATCCCACCAGCAAAATATAACACAATATATAAATGCTACTCTCTGTTCATAATTTTTTGCACTCCTCTAGATATCATAAATAGAAGAATTTTATTATTATTTCAATTCATCATTTTATTCAATGTACTCTTTATACATGATCTGAAACCAAACCAAGCTGATTTGTGCCATCTACTGGTAAAATAAGGATTTCCATCTCCTAACTACAAATATACTACCAAACTTATTTTAAATCTGTTTAAGTTGTTATTAACTATATACAATTGTGTTACTTCTTTGCAAACAATATATGCCCCGTCTGATAAAGAAGACTGCTCCCATTATGTAAAGGTGATTGATAAAACCATGTTGGACAAATTAATTCGTGGGCAGTTTTAATTATAGTGACATGGTTATCATAGTATTAAAAACTAAAATTTTCTCCCAGGAAGCCTGAATACTTGGTAATACCCATTTCTTAGCTTGATGTATCTTTCTGCTTATGAATTGCAGCATTCATGTTCTGACAAGTGCAGGTATGCTCTTACACATCTGAGTTACAAGTGTGAACCACTGCTCTCAGCTGACGTGCAGCAGAGGTGAGGCTGGGCTGCCCCTCTTGTTCAAGGCACTGGCAAGATCTCATACTGGCACCGTGTGGTTAAAACTCACTATTCACAGTCAAAAAGGCTGAACTCAAACTGTGACCAGCTTCCTCAGAGAAGCACTTCCCTGGAGAATGGAGATGCCCTTATAGGAGAAAAATAAAAATTGCCTAACTTGAATAGTGCAACAGAATGAGTAAATGAGACTGTCTTTGCATCAAGGGATGGAAGTGAAAGAGAGAGAAGAGGTTTTTTCAGCTTCAGGACATTGTTGGCAAAAGGAGAAATGGGCGTCAGCTGGCCATGAATATATTTAGGTTGGAAATTAGAAGGCTCCTAACCATCAGAAGAAAGAGGCTCTGTGACAGCCAGCCAAGGGGAGTGGTGGGGACACACAATCTAACTAATTTTAAGATAGATCTTGGTAATTTAATGAAAGGGCTTATGAAACATGGATGTCTACAACAGTAGAAAACTGGACTTGATGACCCAGACAAACCCTGCTAGTCCTCTGTTCCCACGTTTCCCAGAATGTTCCTCTGCTTTGACTTCAACGTGGTGTCCAGCTTCTGACAGAAGTAGATATAGTTGCCTGTCAGGTGGCTCCAAATTATGGAATAGTTCTGTTGATTCCAAACCCTTTCACTAGCTGGGATATGATTTGGTAGGAGTGGCCAATTGCCTTTTGTCTCTAAATCTTATGGTGCATTTGTCAGATCTGCCTTCTAAAGCTTTTAAACATAGTTTGTATTCATTTTTATGGTAGGCTGCAGGCAACTGGTGAATCAAAAGTGAATTAAGGAAAACCATCCTTTTTAGAGTACAATAGTTAAAGGATCAACTAAGATGTCATGTTGAGCAGAAATCACCATGACAGAGTAAAAGGAGGTAGGAAAGTTGCTATAAGTGTGACTTGCAATGTAAGTAACTTGGTAAAAGATGATTATTTATTTCTAAGTGACCTCATGTTGCTCTTGAGTATGCTTCCATATAAATGAGACACTAAAGACTCTAATGGGTCAGAGACACTGCCCAGTATCTGCACACATAGTTGCTTTAAACATAAATGATGTTCTGTATAAAAAGGAGGGGAATTGGCTGAGCTCCCAGACTTCCACTTGTAACGCATAGAAACAGCGAACACTGATTGACCTCTGAATAAAAGAAAAATGCCTAAAATCTCTCAATCTCTCAAACTTATATGACCCTTTTGAAAATTCAGTTCTAAAATAAACATATAATTAAATCTATCAGTTGACACTGTTAAGAACAGCACTCTGCCTTTCTCTCCTGGTTTCCATTTCACCCTCCCCAGGTGCTACAGGACAATTTGAGCATAACAAAGTAGCTGTTCTGTGCTCAGGAAGCCATGTGGAAGTGTGAGTGCCTGTGAGCCCATGCACAAAAAGCAGAGGAAACGCAACACGTGCAGTTCCCCTGGTACCTGATGGAATTCTGCACCTCCTGCTGTCTGTGACTAAGCACACAGCAAAAAGTTTTTATGAGGATCCTCTGAGAATTGTTTCATTTTCATTTCCTGAAGTGGGAAAATGTCAGTGTACTTGAACTACTTCGTTTAGGTGTCAAAGTGAATCATATTTAAATCAGAAAAAGTGGAAATGCAAGAAAGCCAGCATAACACACTTTCAAATTATATTTAGCTGATCATCCCCTTTTTGGAAGGATTTGCTGTTTGGAAACACTTAGCCTGACTGGACTCTGTTCAACAGCCAGAATATACAAAAAGAACAATCTATCAGGCATTTCATGAAAACATTCCTCTGATGTGTCCAGCTGTACTTTCCATGCAGAGTGGAATAATTTGGGATAGAAGAAAACTGGCTCTTGATGGGGTCCTCTGGCACTTACACTCTATCACATGGATGTGTAAACTTAATGCTTACGTGAGCAAAGTGAGCATTTCAAGAAAGTCCCGTTGAGCTTAGTTGGAAACCTAATACAAGTAGAACTTGAATCTGTAGCATTATCTTTTTGGCCCAAAGGTCAACACCCTCACCACAGCTGCCTCAGGGCAATAAAAGGAATAAAGACATTAATGCCAGCATGGTCTTAACCTCTCTGGAACAATGCAGATGTCTTTCTCTGCAAAAATCTTCAAACTTGCAGCATTTCTTCCTCCTTGGTTTCAACTTCCATCCCTTCGGAATCAACAAAATCAGCTGCTGGCAAATATAATGCAGGCAACAAGCCAGCTATAAGAGTCCTCCAAAGTAGATTTTCAAAGTGGTTCTGTAAATCTGTTTCCCTCCATCAGTGAGGATGTACAGTTTGCTATTGCTATATAGCCATCAATTATATACAACATGTTCTGAAGCAAGTTCTAAGCTTTTTACATTGGGCTTTTCATTTTCTAAATGACAGGAAAAAATTTCTATTGGTGTTCTGTTTCTTCAGATGGCCTATCCAGAAAAATGGAGTATATTACTGTTAGTTTGGATTTCTCACTGATATTTTAGATTACATAAATCTAAACTACTGCTTGGTTGGTGTTTACTGATATCATAGATCAGCTTCTGTGAAGAGTCAATAGAATCTTAAAAAACCCCTAAACACCTTTAGTGGGGGAATGAGACCACACTGCAGCATGTTCAAATATAAGCGTGAACATATATGAAACTATTTCAAGACTGAGGCTAGTAAGCCACGTCACTAATACTCTTGTCATCCTGATGGCAGCAGGAGTTATATCATTTCCTTTATTTTAAGCATAAGATTTCATCATTTCAAGCATAAGGTGTCTGATTCCCATCAGTGCACCCTGAACATTTTCTTACTTGAATGATCACTTATTCTCCTCTTTTTTCTTTTTCTACTAAACATGCTGTAGCATGATTAATTGAAAATTCCTTTAGCAATGAGATTCTGGAAAATGCTATTTCCATTTAATTGTACTTTTGAAATTGTGACGTTAAGCAAATTTTGTGATGTTAGCACCCAAAAACTTGATTATGTCATTCTCACCTTCATTTGATGTTTCTTCCACAGCTTAGATGTTGCTGATACTGTGGTTTTCCTGGTCTTTAGTACAACAGTAACCTAAAAGTCTGCTCAGGCCACTTACAAAAATGGTTGTGCCAAAGATGCTTGCAGTGTGTGCAGATCTTGTGATTTGAAAAATCAGTAAAAAAAACATGCAGCTGTGATTGCCCTATATTTTGAATGTAATATTTTTAACTTAAGTCAGGGTAATTGTTACTTAATACAGATTTAAACCATTAGTTTCACTCCCATGCTATGACTGCAATAACAGTAGCTTCCCACTTTATAGCTTGCTTGCTTTTTTTACTTCTGTGCAATTGCAAAAACTGGCAAATATGTGTGGATTGTCTTCTTCTTTATTGGTTCTGAAGGAAACTCAAGATTTGTATTTTATGGATACTTTTATGAGGTCTCAAATGTTAATTTTGAATTTCTTTATTCCACTACTAAATTAGGTTTTACCACTAATTCAATAATATTGCTTTTCACTTTGGATATTAAGACCCTGTAATCTTGGAGTGCAGGCGAAAGATCAAAAGCAATTGGATTATCCCAGTTGAACAATTTACCACTCACTGCCTTACCTAATCTTTTGCTTCTAACCCTTTGCCTATGAGAGGGAAGAGCATGGCTTAAATCTCATCAACAGCAATTCTGGATGCTTGCTTTTGCAGCTCTATATTTTAAAAGCAAAAACATGGATTCTGGCAAAAAACAAAAGGAGAAGATAGGCTATAAAGAGAATGCTGCAACGACAAAAACAGGTCAAACCCTTATATAGCACAAATACAGTGGCTGTGCCTGCAGAGAGCACACACCTCTTTCCAGAAGACACAAAGTTCCTAATGCAAAGGAAGTACCCTTCCATATGATACATATTCTGCCTCTTTGCCATCATAGTTTTTGAGTGCATTCACAGTCTTGTTTCATAAAAAAAACACCCACATTTTGGTGTCCCAGTTCTGAGCACGATGTAGTTGCTAATGTACATACAAACATTCTGAAATATTCACTGCATAATGTCAGCACTCCTGATGAGGCCAGGGTGTTTTGGAGATAGCTCTGCAGGTAAGTCTCTCTTCTAGCACTTACTTAATTTAGAACCCATCAGAACCTTTCTGCATGCAGAGAGGAAAAACACTCTAAATAATAGTTCCACAGATACCACTTTAAAATTTCCTTGAACATATCCCATCTAACAGGGACTGTCTGTACTTTGAGCTATATGAAGCAGCTGGTTTATGTCTACATGAAGCAACAGTAATGTGAGTGAGTGGCAGTCAGTGGATTCCTGTCAGTGAGAGGTTTTCTTGATGGCACCTTCTCTCCCTTTAATATGGATGTGAAAGTTAATGAAATTCATTAGCCTTATATTTTTTCAACTCATGATTTAAGCCATGGACAGAAACCCAGTTTGGAGTGTGAGGGTGTGATGTGGCTCCTCATCACACTGAGTGGCGAAGCTTGACAAAGCAAAAGCCCAGCTTGCAAATCTGAGTTTATTCAAAAAAATGCATTGGATTGAATGGATCTACTGAAAAGCTGAGTCAAAACTTCCAGATCAGGCTCCAGATAATTAATTTCCAGTAATCTGGCTTGGCAGGCACTGCTGATTTCCAGCCAAGTACATGAATAGCAGCAATTCACTGGCCATGGGGGCAGAGAGGGGGAGTGTTCTAAGATTCCTAATTATCTGGAGAAAGTTCTTTTAAGCTGTGATTCCAGATTTACATGATGTTCAGCCAGCACCAAAGCAGAAAGCACTGGTACTCTAGTGTACTATTTAGAGGCATGTGCTGAGCTGCAGCCACCTCCCCTGCAGCTGCTGTAACCACAGTGTTTGCAGCCACCAGTTCAAAGCACTCCCATCTAGACAGGCTGCAAAACCAGATACAGAGGGGAACTTGATGGCTGGATTCTCTTCAGTGTGTTTTGCCACAGGAGAAATCTTGATGCTTCACACTTCTGTTGCATCTTAAGGAATGAAAATTCGCACCTCACAAAAGCATACTCAATTTGAGCCAAAATACTTCAGTCAGGGCAGAGGAAGAGAATTCAGTTAATGAGAATTCAAAGCTTGCCGTGGAGGCTAACTGCTCCGAATGGAGAAATTTGATTGACAACATCACTTTAAACAACATCACATTACATAATTACTTTCTTGAGCTTATACACTGATGAATGGAAAATATAACAGAGCATTTTTTTCTGCATGCAACACATCTAAAGCTCATGAAAAGTCTGTGGAGAACTGTCTTTGTTTCTGCATGAGAAAAGTCAACAGCAGGAACATATGAACTGTAAAAATGCTGGCATGGCATTATTTGACTTCACTCACCTTGAAATCCATGTTTGAAAGATACAGTATTTTCCATCCAAACCCCCAATTTTAAAGAAAGCTGAGGTTTTTTCTCCATTTATTTCCCATTTTCTTCCATATGTACATGCATTTTGAGACTAGGCATAGTTCCTTTGTCCAGCACATTGAAAAAATTAAAAGAAGGTAGAAATGCTTGCATCTATTTTTATTGATATGATAAACAGACAATATCAGACAAACAATAACAGACAAATGATGGGAGTTTGGGGCAAAAATTCACTCACAATTTCACCCAAGAAGTTCTTTTTATCTTTTGAGAAGTTATGGCAATGTAACTCAAACTTTGGGCACAAGTTAACAGTGGAGGATTAATAAGAGGAATTAAGAGGAATCTTTTTCTCAGCTTTCAGGATCTACTTATGGTTTCAGGAAGAGCTTGTTTGGTACAGTAGTTATATAAATTACACAGAAACTATCTGCAATGGTGAAAGACACACCAGGGTTTTTATGAGGGTTTTTTGTCAGTATGCTATGGTTAACAGAAACTATGTAAGGTTTGTATCAACCTCATTTTCTTCATTCTTAAAAATCCAGTGCCAGAAAACACAAGGAACTTTGCTCTGTCCAGAGAGAAATTTATTCTGGAACTCCTGTCTAGTACAGATTTTGTGCCTCCACAATATTTCCACTTTCCCTTATATATAAGTTATTTCCATTAAGTCACATGTTTTGAGGTCTAATTCACATGTGTTTCTAAGGAGCAGACAGCCATGGAGTGACTGTTTTGTGTAATGACAAGCAACAGCACAGAGTGGAGCAGTGGTTGCCAGCAGGAAATGCAAGTTGACAGGCTTGTACAAATGGCAGCACTTAAAAGAGAAGGGCAGTTAGCTTTGCATTTGCATTCTCTGTGCCAAGAAGGGGGAAGCAAAGTGTTTCCTTTGAACACTTTGAGAAAGGGTATGAAATGCAACCTCTTTCCTCTTGCTGGACAGGTGTAGTGCCATCAGGCTCGATCCTGTCAGCACTGGCTATACAGAATCTCTCTTGGCACCTCCTGTAGTTATGGTTAGCTGTGCTAATAGTCATGGGGAACATCTGGCTTGCCACTGCAGAAGTGAAAGAAAAGCTGAAGGATCTTACTGAGGTCTCAAGCTGGTACCCAAAGGCAGCCAGCATCTATCCCATCAATTTCATATATCCTAACCAAGCAAGTAAGGGGCAAGGCCATGGGTTCTGGAGACACACAGCTTTTACAGATGCACAATGAAAATATGGTGTACTAGTGAAAAATGGAAGGGCAAAGGACGGCATGGATTTCTGGCATGTGAGGTTTTCCTTTCAACTGTAACTGGATCTATATGCTTTGAGAGGCTTATGTGGGGTTTGGAACCAAACAGATAAATATAAAGCAAGTGAGCATTTGCAGAATTGAAAGGTATGTCAAAGAAATTGCTTTCAGAAAAAATATGTAGATCAGAAACTCATCAGCAGCCTTCCTGCATTAGACATCCAGAGGCCACTTAGCAGCTGCCAACAAAATGGTTGGTGGGAGTTTGCCAAAGAGAGCCACATGCTCTTGCTGGGAAAAATCTTTCACAACTGAGCTTGGCATATATGTCTGGGAGCAGGAGAGACCAGCTAAACTGCACACTTTCCATTGACCATAACTAGTATGAATATAGTTAAAATCAAGAATGTAAGTGCAAGCTACCAGCAGCCCTGTACTTCATCTGTGTGCACCTCTGTCCGCAGTTTAAGTGCTGTCCAGGTAACACCCAAGGAAATGAACTGACTGATAGACAGCAAATGAGAACTCAGGCCAGTGACACAACAGTGCCAGATCCACATGCTCCCTCTTTTGAGAAATGTAGGGTCTGTGTTTCAGCTGGGAACTGGCATGTAGTAACAAGAGCATGCAATTGTTTCTGTGTGAGAGCAGAGCACCTTTGCTGCCAGTATCAAAAGAGGATGCTGACTGATAGCTCAGACTTGGAGCCTTTGGTCATCATGGATTTCAGAGAAGGGCATCTGCAAGCCATCATCCAGCCTCATTCTTAGAGAAGGAGCAGCCAGGGTACAGATGTCAACAGTTCCAGCTGTTGTATGCATGAACTATGCAATAGTTTGAAATTATCCATTTTAAAATGTCTGAAATACCAAGAATGTTTTACATCCCTCGGGTTTATTCTTTTGGTACTACTCTCCACAACTGGCACAGGTGATATTCCTGTAGCAGCTGCTGTATTCAAATTCCATAACATTGGTGGGAATAAACATATCCAAAATACTTTTCAAATAAGCAATACAATAGCTTATAATGAAGACATGTAGCATATTCCCTGAATACACAGATTTACTGAGAATCATGATACACATGATAGAGATATTGCTCTAGACTTAAAATCTTTGAAAGACACATAGTGAATCACAGGTCATTTACACAGAACAGAAGATTGCAGATTAGATCATTAGGGAAAAAGAAAAACAAAGACCAAATATATGAGGTGTATATACAACATTTTAAAATGAACTTAATAGGAAAAATCTGTCTCTGTCTCACAAGCAAAAGAAAATTGAAAATGTAACAGGATATTCCATTTCTTACACTTGTCATGATAATTTACACTCTGACAGAGTAGAATATGGTAATTTCTCTGCATAGGCAGAACAACTTCCACTATTTCTAACAGGAAACAGTCATTTCAGGTTATCATCTCAAGAACATCAATCTCCAAAACCTTTCTCCAAAACAATTATTTATGCATGACATTCAATCAGCAGTGTCCATTTTTTCTTGCAGAATGTTCCAGACATGAGTTTCAGGTCATAGTTTTTCCTGTTTGAAAAAGCTGAAGTCTCTTTTACCGTATGAAAAGAAATTGCTTCTGCATAGATTAGTAGGTTCTGGAAATCATCTCAAAGGAGCCTTGAACGTACTTTACTGGTTCCTTTGACTGCACTCACAAGGAGTGCCAAGTCCTCACCCAGAAATTGCTAAAGAACGTGCTCAAAGAGGGCTATAAGAAACCATTCCAGGAATCATACAGATCCAAATACATTGTAATGCTTCCAAATAACAGATTATTGTCCTTCAGCTTTACTCATATTCTCACTTAAAGACCAGCATAGCAATCAAGATTCAGGGGGTTCCTGGCCTTAAGATTGGATGTCTTTAGAAACTAGCTTCATTTCATCTGATTTCTATTACCAGTTATTTTAAATTATTGCCATGAAATGAGGTACCACATGGATACCAGAGGATGCTTTAGTACAATTACATACCTAATAATCCACGTTTTACTAAGCTTACTGAAACTTGGAAAGTAGATACGAAAATGAGCCCACACTTTTCCTTTCAAAGTTTCCAGGACCTTTCTTCCTCTAAGTGAGCAGATATTGCTACTAAAGCATTTCTGCTGTAATATTTGACAAAAAGGGGGACAGATATTAAAAAAAAGGAATATGGTTAAAACCACAAATCGTAAAGGCCAGTCACAGTTCAACAGGTAATGACTTCTAGTTATCAGTGTGCTGAAGGAAACACTCACACTGATGGCCTTACTCTGAATTAAAATAACCAGATCTGTGAAATGCAATTTGCATTCTGTTAAGCACACTGGTTGTTCTGTCTGGAGCTTTCTAGGCTGGCTTAATTGCCTGGCTGAGGAATTCAGTGTGATGTTTCCCAGACCCTTGCTAAGGGACTTTTTATCCCATAAGCACTTCTATGGCTGAATTGCAAAAATTTAGCTGAGACCCTTCTAAGCCAAGCACTTACATACCTGTTTTGGTGTTACCAACACTAGCAGGACTTAGTTTTTTGTTTATGCTTCACCTTTGGTCTAAGATAAGAAAAAAATTGTATGTAAGGACTTACAGGGGAAAGAAAATCTTTACATCAAAGATTACAAATGTTTAAACCTTAAAAAGGCAAAAAAATAAGAGTGGCAATAACTGCATTTTTTGTCTTTAAAGCACCGCATAGTGCCAACATTTTTAGCTGCTGAAAGAGCAGGTATAGCAGACAAATAAATAATATATTTGATGTTTAACACATAAGGTAGAAGAGGGAGCTGAAATCAATTTCAGTCACTAGGTTACTTACATACTACACCAGGCTGGACTTCAGAAGTTTTCAAGACCTTACATAGCACTTGTTGTTTAGTCTCCTATGTTTTGGTGCTTGTCTGCAGCACAGAGAATTAGAACAGAAGGAAATCATAATAGCCATAAGCTATGCTCCATTTTCTTTCTAGACCAAGCAATGAGTTCTGCTTGTCACAACCAAAAAGAGAAGAAACAATGGTGGGTTAAGCACCAACTTATTAGGTGGTGGTTAGGAGCAATTCCTCATACAACATCTTAAGTTTCATTGATACCTAATAAAACAATATTAATCCAGACAATAAACTTTATTAAGCAGAAGTAATGGGAATAAAAGGGAGGGAAGTGAGATTCAAAACAAGATAGACTTAAGTATGGCAAGAGATGTACTTACCTGATGAAAACAAACGAACAACATTATTTACAAATTGCAACATTAATATTATAAAAGTATGTAAACCCTTCAAAGGAACTCGGCAATTAAATCACCCACACTCAAAGGAAATTCAAACAGAATTTCTATCCTTTACCAAGTGTATTACGCAAATTGCTAAGCACAGAATCGGTATAATAAAATGACAACTCTTAAATCGATCTGCCTCCAGGCTACTGCAAACGGGTCAGTCCCACCCTTTTCTGCAGGTCCTATTGCAGTCCTGGCCCATCCTTTGTCTCAGCCCTAGCAATTATTCAATTTCAAAGCAGATCAGATCGTATCACTAATTGAATTTAAATCTCTTCTTAATTTTCAGTTAAATTTCATCAGGATGAGATTTCAGTTTTCCCACGGCCTCCTGGGAGCTGGAACTGGTGTGAAGGAAGAGGCAGGAGCACATGGTGAGGGCAGAGCTGGGCATGGATGCTGTTGGCAGCATAGCCTTGCATCAGCGCAAGCTCTTTATGAAACCCTGTGAGTGTGAAAGCAAAGTGGCTACCATAAAAGGCCAGACAGATGTGAAGTCAAGAGGATCAATTAAAAATCACTTTTAATTGTTCTTAATGACTTCTGAATAAATATATTTTATGCCACTGAAATACTAATGAGTGTTTACCCATCACTGTATTACAGTAGTTTTGAAACTGAGTAAAGTGTTCAAACATTTGGTTGCTTTACACAAGAGCAGGGTCCTTGGAGTCCTGCTGATGTCCTTATAGAGCCACCTCCTCACTCTACCTGCCCTGCTTTTCATTTCTTCACAGAGCCTTGCAAAATCATTAATAAAGTACTACATATTTACAGTGAAGCAGGAATTAGTTTCTAATGAGACATTCACAATAATAAGCAGCCATCTTCTGCTGAAAAGAGCTACCATACTGGAGACAAAGTTATTAAAATTTGGAACAGCTTGTTTTAAGAATACTGGATTTTCATAAGTTTCGTAAGTTATTTAATACACATTAGTTACAAATCATGTAAGATCCGAACTAGTAGAAGATAACATAATTTTATGTATGTCAACAGTAAAGAAATAACATAAAAAGGCATAAGCACTCTTTCAAAGGGAAATTTTTGGTAAATATCTAGATAAAAGGCCCAGAAAACTAAGTTCATGTACAACTCTGAACAAAAAGGGAAGTAAATCCAAAAGATAACCAGATATGAAGAAAAAGAAAAATGCTAATGGAAGACCTGCCAACAGCAAACAATATCTGAGTCATTGGCAACAAATCATCTACTGCAGCTTGCTTCACTGAGATCCAGCTAGATGACATTGCAAGCCTTGTACTAACCAATGATTCTCCACCCCACACAACCAGGACAAGCCATCTCCCAACACCTTCTGTCTTCTCCACAAACATTGTATTTGAAAAGATAGGTCCCTTATGTAAGACTAATTCCACTGGATTCATTTACTGAGCAATAAAAACAGATTGAATGTAAAGCCACATAACATAAGTAATTTAAAGATGAGACCAGTGGTATTTCAATATGGATACTCAGGAAAGGTCTGTCATTCTGGGCCAGCTCAATACACACAAAGATGGATGTCTAAACTGAAAGTTCTTTTCTCACTCTCTGATGTCCAGAAGCCACTACTAATCCTGCTCATGAACCCTAACACGTCTTTTGTCAATGCCACATTTCAAGCAGTTTTTATACATCTTTAAAACACTAAGATCACAGAAACCAAACCACAGAAATACCAGATGACGAGGGACCACAAGAGATGTATTTCAACTCCTAGCTATGAAAAAGAAGTGTATCAATGTATATATACATATATGTGCCAATGTGTATAGGCATCTGAAGGGAAGGTGACAAGATGATGGATCCTGCTCAGTGGTCCCAAGCAGTAGAGAAGAGGCAATGGGCAGAAACTGATACCCACCTGAACATGGGGAAGAACTTCTTTACTGTGCAGGTGACCATGCACAGGAATGGACTGCCAAGAGAATTTGTGGAGTCTCCCACACTGGAGATTTTCCAGAACCATCTGGACACAATCCGGTGCCATGGGCTCTGGGATTATCCTGCTTGACAAGTGAGGTTGGACCAGATAACACACTGTGGTGTCTTTCAACCTGACCCATTCTGTGATTCTGTGAGTAAACTCAGACTGTCTCTGACACTCATGTATTCTTAAAAATTCTGATGATGGAGATTCTACAACCAATAAAACCTCACCTGTCCTGCTAAAAAACTGCTAAAGTATCCCACAAAAAGATTTTATTGAATTTAATATGATCATATTTTATTCATGTCAGCTGATTATCTCTGGCCTTGTCTCAGCCAACAGTCAAAATAGCTACCAACAGTACCAACAGCTTTCTTGTCAAAAAGAAATTTACAAACAACTGCATCTTTCATAATGGTTCTCTTTCTTAGACTAGCATAGGGTAAGATTTTAGATTAGATCTTTCATTCCTTTTATTTTTCCCTCTGGGCAACTCAAAATTTTTCTAGTCATTTTCAAACAATGATGTTCCATACTGGACAGTAATCCAGATGAGATCTCATGAATACCAAATTAAGAAAATAACTATTTCTTATTCCTACATACACATTTCTGCTAAATTTATTCCAGAGATCGTTTTGGTGGTCTTGCGAAGACATTACACACTTGATTTAAAAATAAGCTCTGAACCAGTAATACCAAGGTTCCTCTCAAGGTACCTCCTGTGGCCTTTCCTTTTAGATTTCCCATTATATCTCTGTGTTGGAGTTTCACTGTCCTAAATGAAAGACTTCACACTGTTCTCACTCAGTTTCAGCATATCCCTTTCGTATTGTTTCTATGTGATGAGAATTATTTGTCACTAGAATATTGCTTCCTCCTAGTTTCCTGGCCGTGTATCAGTTTCATTGTAGTGAAATCCAAAACCATAAACTCTGGGTTTTCTCTCTGTTCTTGAGAGAGACTTCATTAATAGATGGCACTAAGGAATCAGCACCTCTCAAGCAAGAAACACTCAAGAACCTGACTCAAATAAAGGTTTATGGACTCCGCCATTTTGTAAAACTCGTTTCAAGGAAAGCAACACACTACAGACAGAGCAAAAAGAGCAGGACATGTTCTTAAATCAGTTTAAAGGAAAGGAATATAGAATCTACATAGCCCATATAGAATCCACACAGCAAAGATCTTGGTGAATTATTGTTATTATTACTGTGTATTAGCTACACCTCCTCATCACACAGAAAGGTGTCTGCCAGGTGAAAACAAATGACTATGTCCAAGTGCTAATGGGAGAGGGCTGAAACAGACACAATAAAATATCATTAATTCCAAACACTTAATTTAGTTTGCAGCACAAGCTAGGGAAAATGTCCCACCAGACTCCAATAAAGCTGTTAGGCACTCTGCCCATGGCACTCACAAGATCTGTATCTAATGGATTGCAATTGTTTATTCAATTTAATATAGTAGTGTGCAGAAGTCATGATGCCAGCACTTTGAATCCAGCTTATCTCTTTCCTCACATATAATACCAAAGTAAAAATATCTAGTGGTAGTCAGGTCTTGAAACAGCCAACAGGCCTGTCAGAAAAGACTTTCCTTCATCCTTCAAAAGTTCAAGAGCCAAAGACACACAGAAGAAAATGTTCCTTGTTGTGGTCGTCCAAACCTCCAAGCCTTTAACTCCTGAGAAAGCTTTTAGGAAAGGTAGTTCTAGTCTGCACTCAGAATCTCTTATGTGAGATTGTGTCTCACACAGAGCACAACCTGAATGTAAGGCCAGGAGCAGTAAATGACATTTTAGAGTGAAGGTGGTTTTATTTCTTTCTATAAAGGCATACAAGATTCAGTATCTATAATTCAAATAAAATACTGCTCAGGCACCTGAGAAAGACTAGCAGTCCAGGTAGTCCTCTAGAGTGAGTGGACTCCAGTCTGAAGACATCTAATGATAAATATCAATGAACAGCCATTACTTCCAAGACCATGAGCTCCTTGTCTTTCCAGCTCTCTCTATGAAATTATAGGTTTATTTAGAAGCTCCAGCTGGACAAAAGACCACAGGACATCTCATGAACAGCACGATCTGCCATAAAAACAACTGACTCATCTTCCCTTCACTTCACTGACCACATTAGTTTGCTGCACCAAAGTTCAAAGTCTTTATCTTTTACATTGAAAATACTCAACTTTCTGACAACATGCAATAGAAGTTATATGCTCTTTTAATATGCACTGAAACAAAAATATACATTCCTTTATTTGAATTTTTTATACTTACATGTTTATAAACTCAAAGGGAAATGAGCTTTGATTCACTGTACCCAATTCAACTACATTGCACATGAGAAGTAACAAAGATGTCATTTTGCACAAGAAATGAGAAAAAGTAGAGAATTTTTATAGAAAAGTACAGCAAGAACACATGCTAGATAGGCTGAACATTTGACTCAAAGGATCCTGAAGAACAGGTCATTGAAAAGGAAAAGGACAGAGAAATACAGGCCTGAAAATTTAAAAGAGGAGGGCAAAGAATATGAACAATAAGCTTGGGCCTGGAAAACCTGTGAAAGGAACTAGAGAAGATTGGGATTGCTTTATCTTCAACAGAAGATAAACAAGCAAGAACTTAATAAACTATCAGATATTCAAGATCTTTATGTCATATTTTGTAACACAAGAAGAAGTATCTAAATAACATAAACAAATATTTTTTAAAATATTAAAACCAATATTAAAAGTTATTTTTTTTAATGGGACACTGAAATGCAGTAAAAAGAAATGTCTGTATATAGAATGACTGATTGGGGAACTTTTACTTACAAAAAGGTAATAAGACTGAGGAGTTAAATGAAAAAGCAACTACGTATTTATGTAGGTAGCAACAGTCCCATAACACAACAAAAAAAACTGTGTAAAGAGCATATCAGACAATGTGTATCAGGCCTTAATCTCTTAAGCACTAACAGATAAAATAAAACCTATGGATGAGGATGACAGTGCCATGTCTTCCCTTGTTCTCCGTAACATCTGGAACTCGGTGCTCTCAGATGCATCCCCCTGGACTTAAAATCAGAGTCAGTATGGCAACTCCGAATATCATGAACAGATTCACAATGTAACACCAAGTTACAATCAAATTTAATTGAGCTTTACAAAAAAGGAACACCTCAAGATTTACTTGTGAAGAGTAGCTGTACTTCCCTCTGACCATGCTCAGAGAGATCCTTCTACATGTTTCTTTCCAATATTGTAACTCTTGAGAGGCTCCCTTCCATCCAACTCCAGGTAATTTTCGGATATTGTAGACAGTTATCCAAACAGTGAGATACATGTATAATAGAAAAATACCTTAAGTGAGGATCAAAACGTTGAGTTGCCCAATAGGCAACTAGATAGGTTGAATTACATAAATAGGTTCTATCTATGTAATTCAAAAGCTACTTGCTCCAAAAGACTTCGCAGATGTTGATTAATTTTGAAGGTAGTTTTGATGGAAAAAAGCTATTGGAAGATGGATGGAGAAATTTACTGTTATTAAAACTTGTTCAATTAATAAAATATATAATATAATTTTTATTTAAAAATAATTATAAGGTTTATTCTACCAAGAAAAGTGATATTGGATATTGTGTGTATGGTTTACAATTCATTCTTATCCATATGAAGTTCATTTCCAAATTCACTTTGATACTATGTCTGAACTAGAAAGAGCAGAGGTTAAATAGAAATGAAACAGGAAATGGAACAACAAATAAAAGCTCTGAAACAAAACCCTATGTTTTCTGTAATCTGGTCACTAATGGCTTTATGCAGCAGGAACACTACACATGGCAGTGGGGGTATGGAAGGCAGCAGACTGTTGTGTATCCAAATTCTGCCAACTTATTCAGCAGAAACCTGGCTGGTGTCCAAAGGTCTAACTAGGCAGTACAAAAACGCAGTTCTAAAAAACCAACCCTTTCAAGCTCCCTGATCCACATTACTGAGTTTTTTTTTTCTTTTGGACATCTTTTTTTCTTTTCTTTTCTTTGCAGAAACAGCTGCAGAAACATTCTTTTTTAATAATTCAGAAGTTTACCCCAAAAACGGATTAGAAATGACATATCTGCTTAATCTAGGACCAGAAAGCTCAGGGCAGATTCTTTACAGACATTTCTGGCTACAGCTCATGCCCCCACAAACACACAGTGCTCAGGCACGGTCTCTTGGCTGCCTTGACGTGTAACCATCTGTTCGGCAGCGTGGCCCATTCACAGGCACTTCCAGCCTCTTTCACAATCGTCTTGAACCCAAGCAAATGCTGGCTGAGATACACAATTGTGCTGTTGCCACTCGCAGGAAATATCTTTGGCCTGACTGTGATGCCAATCACACTGATCTCACATATTTCTGTAGATTTTATCACTTGTAACAGAACTTAAAACCAAAATGAGCAATGAATGGATAATGTGAAACCTGCTTTGTAGGCACTTCTAGCTCTGAGGTTTTGTAGGAGTAGCTGCTCAGTAATTTAAGGAAATTAGGCAAAGAAGTGGCCCCAAGAGTCGCTGACCGATGGGCAATGATACTTTCCTAATCCCACCTTTAGCAACATTAGATTTTAAGCTTAAATAATTAAATCTCACATGGCTATAAGCAACATGAGAACAAACCATGAGCTGTGTGATTGTTGACATGAGACCTCAAAATACAAGTTGCACGTGTATCTTGTTAATGGAGGTGTAGAAAATGCAAATCAAAACTAAAAGATTGAAGTGAGACCTATAATTATATTTTAGTAAACTCGATGGCAAATCTGTGAAAGGAACTAGTGTTTCCTGTTCTTTCAAAGACAGGCAGATTTTCCAACATATTTGATAGTGATGCTAAAAACCTCCTCATAGTTAACATTTATATCTTCACTGAAGTCTTTCCTTTAAGTGGTTTCTTAAGCAAGGGAAGACAGATGTTTGAGAAACATAAAGCAAATCCTTTCATAGAATAAAAAGTGAAAGACTTTTTATCATTTCTCTGGGACAGATCATTCTTCCCTGATTTTGGTAAGGCAAAACTTGCTGTGTAAGGTAATACTTTAACTAGACCAAGTGGTATAGCTGCAAAAAATGGATAAGCTTTCAGTACAAGTACGCTAAGTACTTCCATGATCTTCCTGCAGCACATGCCAATACCTCTGATTTTGGAGGTTCACTGTTGCCAAGGCTTGCACAAATTTGGAAAAGTATCCGGGCAATGTTTGAAAACTCAGAGCACATTATGCATGAAAGTCTTGCTATCTGAATAACAGTTAAGCAGGTGTTCAAGGTAGCAATTACACTCAGATAACTGATTCTGACAGAGACCAGAGACTCAAGGTGCTCCATGAGTCTATTTTCTTGCAACAGCCTCAACAGCCTGTAAATACTACCAGTCTCTGCAGTGGACAACAGTAGAATCTTTCTGTGGGACATCTCATCCATTACTTTGTCCTCCCCACTCTCTAGGACAGCTTGCCTGATCAACAATGGGTCTGGAATGTCTTTGCAAGATCAGGTAGGAACCACAGAAAACAAACTTGAGGTTCTCTTCCCCCTTGTCTCTAAGCTTGACTTCAGTGCTCTCCTATCAGTGAAAAGCATGAGGGACCAGTGAATTTGGCCTTAATCCCAGCCATCAGACTACTCTTAAAAGTAGGTGAAGGTATAGTTACTACACTTTTCTGGATTAGGGCCAAGTCATTCAGTACTTTGCAGGAATATCCAGACCCTGAATCAATTTAGAAAATTTCCTTGAGCTTAAAAAACCAGACTTCTTAATGCACCTTGAAATGTGCACCATTCTTCAGGTTATTTGGTGACATGGAAGTCAATACTGTCATGTCTGATGTAAGAAAAGTCTTAAGACTTGCCAGTTAAATAGTAGACTCAGCTGCCAAAACTCATATTATCTTTATTCTTGAGCAGAATTTCACTTCTTTCAGTTGAGCATGCTAATAAGCATCCACTCCAATTCATTAGAAAAATATAATGTTCCTAATTGCACACATCAGCTTGACGTTAATTTTTATTGGAGTTTTTCCTCATCTTTAATACAGTCAGTCTATTCATCTGAGAGAACTGCATATTTTTGAGTTTGTCATCTGACTTCTTCTCATTTGGCACTAAGTGCAATGACCATGTTGATTAGAGCAACCATATGACATAGAGCTGGAATTCCTGTCAACTCATTACAAAAATATATAAGGCCTCACTTTTAATTACTCTCTTAGTAACAGATTAGTTCTTATTGCCTGCCAACAGCATGACCTCTCTCTCTTTCAAGGTCAGCATAAATCAAAAGAAATCTGATGAGCTTGAACTTGTTGTTTATTCACTTCTAACCCTTTCATAAGAAAATCTGTTTAACAAAAAAAAAGCAAGTCTCCATTCAATAAAGAGACCATTATTAGGGCTAAAGAGCCAAATTTCCTGTTGTGTTTTTTTCTGAATAGCCTCAAGTAATATTCCAGGAAAAGGGCCTTGGTACTGTTTTCTTTGTGGAATAAAAAGAAAATCAGCATTAGAAACATGAGATTGCTTACAGGTTTCAAATACCAGTATGAATAAAGGTTTCCTCGTTCCATGTTTTAAGGATTAACTGTATTAAGCACTACAAAATGACATTTGTCATGTATACTTTAGCTGTCTTGATCTGACAAACCTCTGCAAGCCTTACAAATACAAGCTGTATGTGACTTTTCTGAGATTGCTGTTGAATAATGCAAAAAATATGCAAAATGCATAATTTCATCTTCAAGGAAAAGACTCAATAAATAAAAATTCTTAAATACAATTAAATTCTTAGATACAATTCTGGTTTGATGATTAATTATGACTTAGGGATATGAAAGACTTGGCTGCACCTGTTTGTGTCAACAAAAATTCCTTCAAGATTTTGCTGTCACTTTGGTGTATACCACCCAGATTTTCATTAATTATAAAATTATCTTTGTGGGCCTTCTGGCCATGAAGTATGTGCTTTACTGGCCATGTACTACAGACTGGTTTTGCAAAGAGCTATGTATTTATCCAAGTGCCTAGCCAGTTTAGATGGAGAGCAGGTGCCCAAAGGCCTGGACCTCGTGATTTTTTTTGTTTTGTCATAAATATTTTCAGCAAGTCTGTCTTTTTGTTTAATTGTTTTGTTTGTTTGTTTGTTTGTTTGTTTGTTTGTTTGTTTTTTAACAAAAATGCTTATTTTGGCCTATTCTGTAGCATAATACATTCTAACCTCTGCTAAAATTGTGCCTCACACTGCTCAAACTTATTTCCAGTCCTTTAAAAGGAAAAAGCCACATTAACAAAAGTACAGGCACACCATTATCTCACATCCCTTACACGTCCAAGTCTGGAAACACATTTGATTAACACACACAAACCAGTCCTTATTCACAGGACCCAGTGTGTTAGTCCAAGTTGTGGATGCCCAGGAAGCTAGAAGGAGAAACTAGATCCATTTCCCAAGTCTTGGTACCACTCTTCATCCACAGGACTGTGAAGGATTTGAAATCTGTCTCTGTCCTTTGAAGAACAACTACAAGATAAGTAACATTGGATGAGATAGTTTAAATGTTAGACTTTATGACATAAAGGTTGTGTAATTAACTAGTAAAGAATACAGATGATATACAAAATGCATTAAGGAACACATCCACATTAATATTCTGAGATATACTAACAATTACTAAGGGACAATATTCTCCAAACACAGACATCTTCTACTCTCATGTTTGGATGTCAAACCATTAGTGAAGCACCTGACTAATCTATTCATTCCTGTATTTCTTCAGCGTGATTTGCAGGTCCATTTTAGCAGGAACATTATAATGACAAATATATAGACAAAGCAGAATACATGATTCATATATGCAATAAAACCATCAAATGTATTCTCATGACTTATTGCAATGCAATGTGTATGGCCTTTTTGGCCAGATGATACACCAGATGTTTCCTTTCCTTTAGATTTGAAAAGCTCACGTGCAGCAGAATCAGCTCCTGAGGGTTAGGGTGGGGCTTAGGTATTCAAAGTTACATGCACAAATATTGACAAATAAAGAAATATTTCAATCATAAAAATAATTTTCTGCTTGTCTTATTTTTTCCTATTTACCTCCTTAAAAGAGTGTACAAACCTTTGAGACAGACTGTGGGTAAATTTTTGATTAAGGTTTTTTTCCTTTTATAGCTCTCTCTTAAGTTTTTCCAGTTTAAAATAGATTGCATTTAATTCTTAAAGCACAAAAAGGTAGATCACATCTCAAGTAGCTGTGGAATGCATAACAGGTAGAAATATATTGTTTCTATATAATCATTCCTTTTGCAAAAAGAATCAAGGGAGGGATAAAAACCATTATTTTAAGGTATCAAAGACCCATCTTCCCTCTAGATACATTTTGCCTGTGAGAAGTATGAGCAAGGCATTGCAGAGATAAAAACCTTTCCTTTAAGCATCTGGGTCTTTCTCTGTATCTCCAGCTTACATGTAAATAGAATGTGGGCTCAGATCTATCACACAGAAATTGTCACAAGAATAATGCATCAGTGCATGGAGTACAAGAAAATTGTGAAGGAGTTTACTGCCAGTAGAGTGGGTAATGCACTCAAATCATCACTGAACCACCAGACAAGGCAAGAATATTGCCGAAATTTTCACTAGAAATAAAACAGATTCTCTCCCTCTATTTACTTCCTCTGAAATAGAAGGTGGCCAGGCCTGCTCCACTCCAGCTTTGGGCTGGCATCTTTCTACATTTCAACAAAATTGACAGTAGCCACCACTCCTCCCATTAGCTGCACAGACTTTTCATTGAAAATTCAGGAATGTTCAAGGACAGCCACTAAACCTGGGCCTGCCCCAGCAAGTGCAGAGGGACTATAAAACCCTGAAACATATGTGGATTCCACCTTTCCTTCCGGGCAAAAACTGCCAACCTCTCAGGAAGGAGGCAGAAGAAATCTTACACAATCCAAGATTTTACAGTTCTGAAGGGGGTCAAGGGAGTGTAAATTCCAGCTAGACCCCTGTGTATTGTTAAATTTTAAAGAGATAGTTCAGCAGGATTTGTTGGGTCTTACAAGTGCCTACATACAGTCTTCATAGACATCCCAAAAGATGGGGACCAGAACAGGTTGGGGTTTATTTTTTTTCTGATTCCATTTACCTATCCTGAACCATAACAATATTAAAGCCTGGAAATAGAACAGACCACAATGGAAACTGTATTAATACTGCACTCTGCTGTATGCTACATGCTATACATCTTTTCTGTGATTTCTTCTCTATAACTCTGTTTGACCTCAGGGAGTAGTTTGAACTGTGGTTTGTATCATACCTGTTATACACAAAATAATAATTCACTGAACATACTTGTCCTTGCTTCTTTAGGTATCCAGAACATTTCTTTTTCCACCAAATGGATGTCAATGGATTTAGATTAAAGAAGCAAACAACAGACAAAAACTGACTGTTCAGAATTACAGATCTACTAATTGTAGGGACTGTCCCTTATTAACCCCACTCATCTGAAAAAGGGTATCTGAGCATCTTCCCACATGGAGACCATCTCTTCAATGTCTGTCCCACAAATTCTCTGCAGAAAATATTCAGATCAAGACGCACTTTTATTCTCCAATCTAAGAGAGAGGGTCGATTTGCAAGTCCAGTTCTGTGTCACGGGAAAGACAACATTAAAAAGCAAGGAGAAAAAAAAAACCCAAAAAGAGTGAATGCACTCAAAATCAAAAGAGAACCTATAAGCACTAGGTGGCAGCACAGCAAATGGTATTTCTTCTCCCAGTAATGACAGTCGTTGGGAACTTCGGAGGGATTTCAAAACAGTGTTTTCTCTAAAGGAGTAACAGTACAAAAGGAGACAAGACAATACAACCAGTGCTTTCCCTTCACTTCAGAGTAGTGCTTTACAGCCTGCCTCTTCACAAACTGGATGGCAGCACTATTGCCCAACTACAATGATCCAAAATGTACACTGGATGCAACTCTCCTTTCCTCAGGGTCCACACATCACCCCCAGACAATGTCTGCCCCAAGCTGCTTGTTGACTGGTCTGGGCAACGTGGGTGTCTACACAGAGGATAATCCAAGGACACTGGGAGGAGGTTGGTGGCCATTTACAGTCTTAGGCCTAAAGAAATAAAGAGTACAAATCATCTGGGACTGGACCAGAAACTGGTTTCTTTCCTTTCTTATCTATTACGTGCCCCCAGCCTTGCATTTCCTTTATTTTTCTTCCCGTGACAATATATTTCTTGTGATCTCATATACTCTAGCATCATGCCAGGATTTTTCAGAAACATGTAGAATGCATATCCCCAAGAGCAAGCCATGATCAATCCTGGCTCTGACTTAAAAACAGACTCCTTCGAAAGAAATTCTGAGCTTCAGCCTCATCCTTTGAGAAGTGCATGAGCACACGTGTGCACACACACACACACACACACACACACACACACACACACNNNNCTGATCTTATTAAAGTCATGGATTTTTATATGTTCAGTACATATTTGAGGCAAAAAGCAAAAGCTGAATTGTCTAATTCCTAAAATCCACACTTACAACATGTATTTTGTCCAACTACTATGGGAAAATCCAACTATATTCATTATTCTATAGGCTCTTTGCTCCCTTGCAATTTGACCTATTTCTCCAGTTCGAATTCTAAATGGGAACTTCCTCCAGAGCATTTCCAAAAGCTTGAAAATTAAAACATCTCGAAGAAATACATTAGGCTTTTTGGCTGAATCCTTGCAGACCCAGATGATACACTGGAGATTGAATTGATTGCTTTAGCAATATCGCTGAAAATTCAGCCAACCATCAGATCATCAGTTTATTGTCCCTGTGTCACAATATTTAGTGATAATCAGGGAAACCGGTTTCTTTTTCAAAACGTTTCCATCAACAAACAAGGCTTGCAGGTTTATACTCTTTCCATATGCCTCACTATTGCAAATTTCATGAAGATATGTGCCAGGCAGAGGCATGCAGAGGCACTTAATTAATGTTTTCACAGATAGAGAGGATGCAGAATGAATGGAAACATCTTCTTATATGCCAGAGAACCCATACACAGGATCACTGCTCACAGAGGTCTGTGCTGTGCTTGCACTGTGCACTCACCATGTGGAGAATTTTAAAGGAGGAGAGTTAAGACATAGGACATTAGCTGTATTTCAGGGAGAATACAGGCTTTCATACACTATTAATTGTTCTGAAGACTAGAAGAGACTACAGTGATATTCAGAATAATCCCCTGCACACAGAAGGGAAGCAGCCTTATTAACTCCTGCCTTTGACTCCAATCTCTACATGAATTACTGACATGATTTTAAGGAAAGCATCCATATTTTGTTTTCAGGTTTTCAACAG
The DNA here is from genome assembly GCA_024734555.1 of Trochalopteron elliotii. Classification (NCBI taxonomy): domain Eukaryota; kingdom Metazoa; phylum Chordata; class Aves; order Passeriformes; family Leiothrichidae; genus Trochalopteron; species Trochalopteron elliotii. The sequence continues at coordinate 977,640 of JANPWX010000143.1, read as the reverse complement.
TGAGGAACTTGTTAGGCTGTTACAATGTTTAATTACATTAAATATTTGGATCTTGCTAGATTTATAACAGCCAGACAGAACAACCAGTTTAGACCCCCATAAGGGTTTTCATGTATACTTGTAAGTCTAACTCTAAAGACTTAATTTCTTGTTTAATGGAAGAAGAAGGGTGAACTTGTTTTCTAACTGGAAAACATATTTCCCAACCCTGTGGATCATCCTTGAAGGTTCTCTTTGAACTATGTCCAAATTTTTTTTCAGTTGTGGATGTCAAAATTTGACCTCATGATCCTGACGTGATCACAGACACTAAATATGGAGGTAATATAACTTCCACATAATTATTTAATAATCTTCACTCTATACATCCAAGGGTCTTGCTTGTTAGGAACTACTCTCTCCACGGGAAAAGTTGGTAATTTTCAGAATGCTGGAGGAGAAAAACAACTGTTACTTCATAAATTTTACTACAATAGGGCCTTCAAGGGTCATTCTTGTTACTGCTACAACTGCCAAGGAAGGAATTGCAGGTGCTACGTGGCAAGAACAGCTGGAACGAGGGCTGGCAAATTCCAGCAACTGTTGCCATACCTCTCTTACCTTCTTCCTCCTCCTCCCTATTTAAGGTCACAAGAAAAGCTGTAAATCTCAACACTTCCAGCTCACTCAGCATCCCAGATTCAGTTCCTCCACATCTTTCTCACTTTCTTCTGACTGGTTTTAACTCAAGTTTGGCCTAACCTTGGATCCCTGGATTACCTTTGTTTATTCTCCTCCCATTTCTGTTTCTGGGTCGTTTGGCTCTCCAGATACTCACATACAGTTAAATATGCACCTGGGCAATCAGGATAAAAGCCACATTATATAGATGTGGCTGACATGCCCTTTTCCTAGACAGCTGAGCCTGCAATTTGCAAAAAGTAAACTCATTTTCCCATACTTAGGGCTGAAAATCATCAAGACTGCAGCTAAATAATGGGGAAGTGATACATGATGGAAAGGAGAGAATGATATTTACTACTAATAAGTGAATCTTAACTTCCAAATCAACTATAAAAGTATGAAGTAATATATTTTTAAATTACTAAGATGCAAAGACATTAAGATATGTAAGGTAAGTATTAACAATTTATGCAGTGACACCTTGGTCACCTTGGTTGGAAAGCTCTGATGTAATAACTACTCCAGGGTAATTTGTACTTGAGGGCAAGGATTAAAAAGAAGGAAAATTATCATTTGGAAATCAGACACCTCCATCTAGCAAGCAGTTAAAAATTATATTCTAAAGACAATCTAATCAAGGTATCTACATATCAAAAAGACATTTGTCTGCAAGATGCAGCTGAGCAAGGAAAAAGGAGTTGTGGTGCTACACCAGTGCTTTGGATATTACTCTGTCAATGCATCACTGAACATGGGTGGAAGACATTGCAGTCATCTCAGATGCTGTTCCCCCCAAAAAATCTGCACACATGCACTGAAAAGGAGCACTTTGGCCCAACGATGTTGCTATATATTCAGGGAATCTCACTGCAACTTAAAGCAGAGAAACGTGGTCTTGTAGGGATCTGAATCCAAGGCCACACTGCCTACAAGGATGCAAAGAGGTTTATATGGAATGTTCCAGTTTTGAATTAACTCTGATTTCAAATGTAAGTACATCTAATGCACCTCATGTGACTCAGTGCATAAGGGTTCCTCCCAGTTTTGACCCAGTTGTTATTGGAGAACTAGTTTTTCAAGCCGTGAAATCCACTTTATAGCAAGGCCTTAAAACCTTGGCAATGTCTTTGAATGACAAATGCGGGCGTCCTCTGAAATACATTTCAGCTATGTGACCCTGATTTAAGTTAAAATTCATAGACTGTTAATTAGCATGTGGAACAGGAAGTTTCTAAATAGCTCACCAGGTATGTATTTGGCAGGCACTACAACAACCCTTGAAGTGTGTCTAAAAAAACTCACACTTTTACATCACTGAAAGTTTAATAAATATTTATTTCTTCAGGGACCTCCTATGTAAATGAAACCTGTCTGCTCGTGTTTGAATCTTTAAAATTCATGTGTTAAATAGTAACGCTGAGGTAGTGTCTCTGAAATTGCACTGCTAACAGCAGAGCAAATACAGACCATAAGTGTTTTTCTGTCTGTTTAACAGTTTTTATGTGTCTGCTAAGTGCTTGTTTTCTGTTTTGTTAATCATTCCAACTCCCATAATAATTATACAAAAGAGGAAATAGCAGTTTCAAATGCTACTGTTTCTCTGGTTCTCTAGAGCTAAAAGGAGGAAGCAGGATTAGATGGCTTTCTCAAATGTTTTTCTCTCTTGCTAATCATGTCAAAATCACATTTCTGTGCACATTAAATGGTCAGATAGCCCACCAAAATGCTGTGTTATTTGTTTCATATCAGGAAGCAATTCCATTTACTATATAAGATAATAGTCAATGGCCTGAACTAATTTTTATTTCAATGCTATAATTTTCTAAGACCTTTCGCCCTATCCTCAAAATTTGTTCAACTACTGGTGCATAACTTGCACTTCTTCAGGTTAAATTTCAGCCCTAGAATGGCACACTACATGGCAGTACTGCCAGGCAGCCTCATCCGCACAGAAGAAAGTGCCTTTGGTGCTTAGTGCCACATGCCAAAAGAGAGGGAAGTCACAGAGACTCATCCTGAAAGGAGCCCTGCTCAGATCACTCTGACTTCAGATCATGCTTTAACTTGAATTTGAATATTTTCTTTCTTGCTTTGAGTCAATGCCTGCATATTTTATGTCATTGTATTACACAGATAACATCCTGAGGCTTCTTCCAACCTCACCTGTCCTATGATCCCATGGGTGCTATTGAAAGAAAGCCTGCAGCAGCTTGGCACTGTGGTTATTCCACGTGGTTCATGATCATTTACAATTTGTTCCTGTCACTGTTGAGCGTGCTGATGCATTCATTAGTGGACAGGGAATGTAGAAGTCTGCTTCTGTATAAAAGTGACCCGGTGAGAGATGACATGGCTGGGTTCAGGGAGTTAAAATACTGTCTTATTTTCATTTCTACTCTCATTTTTGTATTACACTACTGAGATTTTATTGCTTCTTTGAACAAAGATTTCATGCAGCAGTGGATTCCTGGAGATCTGGAAATCCAGCCTTTGCAAGGCAATATTGACTGCAGAATAACTTGAATTCTTATAATCCTATGAGAGATTTAAAATATTGGAGATTCAGCTTCATTTATATGGTCTTTTCTCCAAATGAAACCTGCAAGTAATACTCGACACTTACTCCCTGCTCCATGAAAAATGTTTCTCCTGCAGTTTTAAGGCTCTCGAGGCAGCTAAAGTGATACTGGAAGACATTCCAGGAGTGCCAATGGGAGACTGAAATAGCCATTAATGGGAGTTTTTGTACTAAACATCATACAATTTTAATTCTTGGTCACACCAGCTTCAAGGGGTGCTGGTGGTACCTCATATTCTCTGACTAGAGAACTTGACTTTCAGTCTGGACAAATGCATGAGCCTGGAGGGCAAGGTGATGTTCAGATTACTGGAAATCTAGGTTCCCAACATTTATGATATACTGATATTGTCATTTGAACGCCACATTTTACTATAGTAGAAAATATGTTGTCAGTGTAAAGTTTCAACTGAAACCTTGGCTATCTAATACTTTCTGAATTTCCAGCTTCATGTCCTAAATGTGTGTCTCTTAATTTATCCAGGCTAGAAGTACATCTGCATTTGACACATGAAATATTAGGAAGTATGCACTGAAGAATATCCAGAACAAGTAATCAACCTACATACAAAAAAAAAAAAAAAAAAAAAAAAAATTAAACAGAAATTTAGGGAACTCATTTTACCTCTCTGATCTGTCTGACAGATCTTTTTACTATTACTCTCTTGTCCAGTACATACATTCCCCTGATGCCAAATGGGCTTTTATGTACAGAGTGGCAATAAAAAGAGTGGTGAAATTCACCCACCAGACACAGTACTGATTCCAGTGATCAGCTGGCATGGAATTAAAGAGAAGGAAAATAAGATACTTTTATGAGATTTACCCTGCAGATGGAAGAAAACACCTTAGTACTCATCTCAAAATGACACGGTAGAGAAGCTAACTTTGCATTTCAACATATGAATTTCCATTTATTATAATGATTTTTTATAATCCAAAAAATATCTAAATTCTGGAATCCATTTTCATTGTTCCATTTCCATTAAAATTTGGCTGATATCTGGGGGTGCCACAGAGACATTTTTAAGAGGAGCACTTGTTCTTCCTGTTGAGAGGAGACAGGAGTGACACATATTGGGACTTCCCATGCAAGAATGCCATAATATCTATTTCAAGCACGTTATATTTCTTTTACAAGACAGCAATCCTTGTTCCAGGATTGCTACTGAACCTAGCAATCAGTCATCAATGTTTTTATCCCATCTTATAGACAAGCAATATTAGATACACCAATGACTTGTCCAAGTGACTGCATCACTGGCAGGACAACACTTCTCTAACATAAAAAATTACATTATAAATAGTTTCATGTCCCCCAAGTTAATCTAGTACTTTGCAAATTGATGCAGTAATAACTGCTTTAAAGAGGCATCAGTTGGTTGGCATAAGTGTTTTTTAAAACAAATGTAGCATATAACCCCAATTTTATGTTACTTTAAATGGTATTTTAGAAGTTCTAAATTGCTGAACAAATTAATGTCAAATCTTACTTGAACAGACTGACATAACTTCAGTCATCAAAGGGAAGGATCTTGTGCTCTATACTTTTTGAAATGCTTGTTCTCTGAATGTGAACATTTTGATGAGATTGTACTGGACTGAAGGGCATATCACATTGAGCCTTTTAAATTGGGTCTGCTACTAAAAATATAAAGCAAAACAAACTTGGAATTGTTGCATACATGAGTAATGAAGTTTGTGTGAAGTGTCAAATCTGGAGCTAAGGATTCCACTTGTTGCACCACATCATGCTCTGCAGGGCAATCAGTACACCTGATATAAATTCTTGATCTGTCATAGGGAAGAGTATTCGATTTCCAGTTTCTCTGGGCACCTTGTTGAAAGCCTGTGGTTATTGACTTACAAGTGTAAGGTTTTTGCCCGAATTAACAGGAGCTGAAACCACACCCTGTAATATTATTTGCAGATTGATGCTATTACTACAGAAACTAGAATTAGCTGCAAACAACTTGAATGCTAACAACAAGACCTTTTTTTTAAATTGACTATGCCATTCTCTGTTTCTATTTGCTAGTTTCATCTTTTGCATTTTCCTGAGTGAGGGATGAAATACAGATCTTGTATCTGATTTTTTTTTGAACTTCAGAAAGATGCAGTAGATTCTGAATTCCTCACATGCAAACTTATTTTCATGTTTTTATTTTAGAGTCAGAACCATCAAAGAGTAGAAGCTTGCTGTCTTAATCCTTTATTTGGCTGATTCGAAAGAAGTATCTGAAGAGTAACTGAATTTGTGAGATTTTGTGATTCAAAAGACAAATGGAAAGCCAAGACTGTGAAAGAGATGCAGTCATGACTGCAGTTCACACTGTGATCCAATCAGGAGATGAAGGCGAATACAAACAGAAGAATTAATACCATTCTGAAAATCATATGGAGTATTTATACTCCCATTCTCCTCCTGTCAGAAGTACATCACTTATACTGTACTTCAATAAGTTTAGTCACCATTGAGTCACCATGGAAAGGGCTGATAAAGAATGTGTCCTTTTAAATTTTCTTTTAATTTAATTTTAAATCTCTGCTTTTCAGAGCAGTGGACCACAGCCTCAGGAGGACACCACTGTCAGCTTCCTGTTAATGACATGTATTTTAGATTTTACGCTGTAGCACATTTTGTGACTAAAACATGACATCTACAGCAAGCCCAAGAGCTGTAGAAATGAAGAATTTCTGAGAATCACAGTGAAGAAGAAAGACCAAAGGAAACTATGGAATCAAGTAAAAATGGACTTTCAAAGATGACCTTCAACTATTTTTGTCTATAGGAATTGCTGACGAAGACTCCCAGGACACCACAATGAGACAGAGCTGCATAACATTTGCACATGCTCGCTCATCTGCAATGGGATCATACACAAGTCAAAACTAGCACTGCAGCTTTCTTCTGCTTCATGTTGTACAAAAGGTTCTGCAGATACCTGAGAAAACAGCCAAGCTTGCAAATCAAAAAGATGAAGAGTTGAGTCTGTTCTCTGGTGCCTATGTTCAGTTGTGTTATTTCATTCAGATTTAGATCGAGCAGAAAGGTCTGTTTGGACAGAGATCTTTGCAAAAAGGTATGTAACAGTGAGAGCAGAATCCACATTGGGCTGATGTTTACCCACTGTGCTGGTTCCTTACAGCAGCAGCTGTGACAAGGGACTATAATAAATGAAAAGGGGTGGTACCAATAAAAGGGACGATATAGCTACACAGCCTAACTGTGACAACCACCAGTATCTAAATGGCATCTGATTAATTTTCTTTCTACAATTTTAATAAATAACCCATCCTTATTTCTGAATGTTCTGTGAGGTTAATATGCAAGTATGGTACTTTAAATTATGTGTTTTTAGAATGAATCAAACTGACATATCTCTCTGAAATAAATGCTCTTCAAAGTTAGTGGGGAAATGGCAACCATCAATGCCGACATTTGAAAAATAAGTACATAAATAAATGAAGGGAGAGAGGCAGTGAGCCTTTTAAATCCTCTAGCGTTCAAAAATCACCAGTGTCTCCCCAGCAGACCACATTATATCCTCAATTTTCAAACAAAATCCCTTTGACAGCACAATATAGCTTTTAGGTTGACCAGCTAATCTATTATTTGAGTAAGCAAATGACTAACAGTTAAGATGGTAAAGATGACAGACATCAAGTCTTCGAAAACCCCTCCCTGTTAGGAAAATTAGCTTTAACACATAGTGAGTATTACACATGCTGCCTGGAGACAGACAAATAAATCTGTAATTTTTTACTGAGAAAAATGTAGACAGGGTGCTCAATTCTAACGTCTATTCTACTCTTGCCAGTGCAGTTACTTTAGCAGTTCTGAAGAGGATCAAATATGTACATTTCAGCCCAGTGCTCTCCAACAGGCACAGCTGGTCTCCTCTGCAGTTATCCTCTGAGCTTTCTGGAAGAAAATTGTCTTTGATGCAGTATCCCTAGGAGCATCTTTCCTGCCATTTCTCTTGACTGTTCCAGTGAAGAAAAGGGACACAATACCTACCACAACCTAAAGTGTATCCTTCTTCCAACACCTTCCACTTCCCACACATTTCCTTCTAGCTTCCCAGCTTCAAGTATGGCTCAGTCTGAGAGCTGATGATGCAGAGATGGCTGAGCTGACTGCCTGAATCCCTCCCATGTGGATTACAGGTGGGATCAGATGTCCTTTTCATTCAGGACACCTGTTCAGCTTGGGGACCTGTCAGTGTCCCCATTCAGCAGGGCCATCATACAGGTACAATCCTGAGATGACAGCACAGCTTAGCATTGTACATATGCAATGTCGCTACCTTTACAAGGAGAGTTCAGAGCCTCTCAGGGACGTAGCTTCTACTACTCTCAATGTTAACCAGAGCATAACCCATCATTCCTTCCTGAAGGCAAGTTTTGCAGATATCCTTAACAGCAAAAGTCAACACATAATCCAAAGTAAACAGGCTGAAACCAGGTGTCACCTCAGTAAAGCTCTGGAGCTGCGGGCTTCTAAGGATACAGCTAAAAGTACAGAACTAGCCAGGGACTAAGGAATAAACAGAGAGCCACTTTTCCTGGATATACAATGCTCAGATGGGAAGCTATGCAATATCTGAGAAGCACAGTGCAATTTCTGTCAGAAGCACCACCACAGTGATAGCTTGGGTTCCACTAGACATAGGATATCTTTTCTTAAGTTCATTTTGTCAGAGTCTAAATTTCTGATATTTACCTATCTGCTGATAAATCTTACTTAGCAGCAAAGGCTTTAGACACTCAGAGATACAACTGCAGGCTTGCTCTCCCTTCAGGTCTATCAGGTGCAACACACTCTGAAGGTTCACTGAGGACATACCAAACCCAAAGTATAGAAGACAAAATTTAAAACTGTAAATTCTTACCGGCAATATGAGCTATTTTAATCATATTGGTAAATCAGTCAAACTAAAAGCAGTTTACCAAAGTTCCTCAGCATTTTAGAAAACCTCAAGCCACTCACTTAGGTGCCTAAATTTGAATTATTCACAAGTGATTGGTTTAATGGGCAAGAACTGATGGGACAAGCCAAGACTCAAATCATTACCAAGCCTGCTCCAATTCTCATCTCTCAAATCTTTTTGCCTCTGAATTTAATTGTCTGAAGAACATGAGATAGGAAGACAAAATACTTAGTAATATTTAGCAGTTTTCACCCAAGTGCAGTGTACATTTCTGGATTTCAGAGTTGTTTTAATGACGAACATCATGTCAGAATCTCTTCCCCAGTACAAGACACAGTGTCAGCTGATATAAATCTCCAAAATTCCACTCATTATGTGGATTACTTAATATAGATAGCTGATAACTGTTTGAAAATTCCCTTGTTTACTTGTCTATGCAAGCCTTGATTCACATGTCTAAATGTATCCCTGTTAAGGAAAAGCACTTAAGCATGTGTTTAATTCCCAAAGTCCTAGACTCAAATGCTTTCTGCAGTAGAGCTGTTGTAACTGTGATCATCCAAAGAGGCTGCTTTCCAGAACAGGGGTGTTTTTTCTGAATGAAGGCTGCAGCTCATTTTAGAAATATGTGGCTGTCTTACTGAAATAAGTGGTGCACTGTTATGCTCCCATACCTGGGTGAAGAGACTAATCTTCAGCAGGGCCATTTACTGATTCCTTACAGCAGCAGCTGTGACAAAGCATTGCTACTGAATTAAAAATCTGGCTTATTTTTCTGGTCATCTGTAGTCTTAATTGCATTATTTCAAGATGTGGGGGGAAAAAGTCTAGGTTTTGTAGCTCTCTGACCTCTATGAGTTTCATGATTCTTGGAAGAAGTACAATTTTATGAAATTGCACTAGTCATTGTCAGTTTAAAATGAATATAAAAACATATTTTAGAGCTAAATTTTCTTTTTTAGAAGAAAATAATTTCATCATTCTTTAACTATAATTTATATAATTCCAGGTTGCAGTTGAGGGACCTAGAAGCCAACTTTTTTTAAGCTTACAGTAAAAATTTCTGTATTAACAACATATTTTCTGTTCATCAGCATTCTTACTTCCTTTTTTTTTGTTTTGTTTTCAACTCTATAAATCCTAAATGTGACTTTCATTTGGTTTTTCCACACTTTTAAGTACATCTGTTCAACATTTGGTTCATTACATGCTAGGAAATATGCTCTGAAGAAATATTCATTTTTCTTTTCAGCCTACAAAGAAAATGCAACAAAGCTGTACTAAATTTTTTCTTTTCAGTAGCTCACACTTAACCAGCTAACTCCCACACTTACTGAAAACAGGGCTGTGATTTAACTGACATGAGGATAACTCTGTGCCAAAAATATTTACTAAAATATCACAGAATCACAGGATAGCTGAGTTTGGAAGGGCCCAGTGGAGGTCATCTAGTCCAGCCTCCCTGCTCAAGCAGGATTCCCTAGAGCACTTTACTTGGGATTGTGTCCAGATGGTTCCTGAATATCTCCAGGGAAGCAAACTCCACAATCTCTCTGGGCAAGCTGTTCCAGTGTTCGGTCACTGCACTGTGAAGTTCTCCCTCATGTTCAGGTGGAATTCCTGTGTTCAAGTTTCTGTCCAGTGCCTCTTATCCCATTGCTGGGCACCACTGAGAAGAGCCTGGATCCGTCCTCTTGGCACCCTCCCTTCGGAAACCAACAGACACGGAGTTCACTCCTGGATTGGAATATAGATTCCAGTTGTTAACTCTCAGAATCCTAGATGGCATTAAAACAGTATTACAATGTCTTTAATCTATCTTGTGGCAAATCATGCCGAGTTAGAAATAATTTTAGTAGAAATTGTGATCTCTTTGGATCTCCCTCATTGGATATCTCTTACCCTGTCTGATACCATCAACAGCCTCTATACAGGGAAGATGGTGTTCCCATCTATTAAGAAAAGATCTCTCCATTCTTTAAATAAAAAAAAAATTAAATATGATCTCCGTCTTTTAAATAGTGCTAAAGAAACATTACTCATAGATCTAAAATTATTACTATATAAATATAATAATAAATACAGTAAATATATTGTACACTTCATGCTGCAAATCATGTCAACTTCTCAGTGCTCTACTCTGAGCATCAAAAAGCAAAAAAAGAAAAAAAAAGGAAAAAGAAACCTGAAATGAAAAAAAATTAACCTGTATTGATCTAAGTTCTGAATTCCAGTGAGTGTGACATCAGCATAAGTTTTAGTGAAGCTGCTTCTTCAGTTATGGAATGGAATAGCCGGGCCAAGACACTGATTTTCTGCAGGCTGATACAAAATATGCAAAGGTACAAAACCTGCAAACCATACCTTTGCACAGCAGCCAGGCCTGATGATGCACAGAATACAAACTTAAACAGAACACAGGCTGTCTTCTCAGACTGAAACAACAGCAATGCCTCCAAACAAGATCTGCCTGCTGCTGCAAGAGCCCTGAAGTTCTCAGGTGATTTTGCTACTTGTCAGACAGTGACAGAAATTCAACTGCATGTTACCTCAGCCAGCCCTTTTTTCACCTGAGTACAGCATCCTCTGGTCCCAGGCTAATTGACTACATGCAATTGCCTCAGAAAAACTAAAATGAGGGGGAAAGAGAAATGTGCAATCTACTTGAAGTCTCATGCAGATTTTCAAATGACTGCACTTACCCAGCTGCCAGATCCCTGCCTAAGATGACAGGTTTTGTCATGAGAGAAGAGTCAGACTGAGAGTACAAGGTACCAGAGGGAGATAGAGCACCTACCCATAAGATAACAAGGAAGTCCCATGTTCTCTGGAGGAACAAGCATAACCTGAATCTGCCTGCACTGAATGTTCTGCAGATCCCACTGCTGAACACTTTATAGCTCTGTTTTCTTTCCTGGATCATTTATCTGTGTTCCATTTGTGGGGGATTGCAAGTAGGAGAAAATAGATTAGAAATTTTACCAAGTATCTCCATTACAATTTGCTTTGGGACAGCTGGATTCATTCCCCACACATTCCTCTGCAGAGAAAAGTCTAGTCTCTGCCTCTTCAGTCACCCCCATTATTGCAAACAAAAAAGAGAGCATGGAATCACATCAAGCTCTCAGTAATTTCATCTTAACTCTTCTAATGATGGGCGTACTATTTCTGGGGGGCTCCCATATGTAAGGGATGACTGGATCCCTTATGAAAGAAAGAAATACACAGAATTAATTTTGTTCTCCTATCTGATATAATATATTAAGTGCTATCCAGTGAAATGGTTTGGTTACTAAGGTTTTTGATTTGTTCTCTGGTTATATCATTTACCACTAGGCACTGCTGCTTTCTTTCTGGAAAACATGAACCTCACCAAAAAAACCCCTAAAAATAATGACTATATGAATACTCAAGGAAACGCCATTCTCCTTTTTAACAATTCTTTTCTCGATGGGAAAAAAAAGCCCAAAACAAACAAAACCCAAACCCTTTCAGTTCTGCCCTTCTAATATCATATAAAAGCATTTAATTTTTCCCTCCTGGATGAAAAGCTGTGGTAACTGACTTTTTTATTTGTTTTAATGTGCATGTGTAACTGCTTGGATTAGTAACTCCACATACTTCAAGCCTGTTACTTAAAACTGCCCACTTCCAGCGTCTATCAGAAGTGGAAAACACCAAACTGAACTTGAGTAACTCCCACAGAAGGATTACTCAAAATTCCATCTGACTGTGACTGTTCTCCAAAAGGTGGCATCAAGATTTATTCTCTTCTTTGGATTTGGCAATGTCGTATTCTCAACAGATTGATAATTTTCCCTGATCTCCTTTTTCAGTTTTTTTTTTTTTTTACTTCTCTGGGTTTCTTATTAAAAGTATCCATTTATTTTATCCATTGACTTATAAAAATCAGGATTGGTTTTGGATAGACCTGGGGAAAAGTGCTGGAAAGGTGGTAACCTGAACCCCCCAGGTAAAATAAAATTTGCAGACAGATATTGCTGTTATGGGAGATAAGAAGGAGAGTGGTTTAGATATGAAGTTATTTTTATTTTCATAATATGCCACCAAGTGCTGCATGATCAGTTATCATGAGGTACACTGTTACTGAATTCACCTTCGGGAAACACTAATGAAGAAAAAGACTCAAGAGAGCACTGCAAGGGTTCCACTAAGTGTCATGATTATTCATCCACCTCCTATTTGAAATATCTTTTTATTCTGTCTCCAAAAGATAACACTATTGGCACTCTCCCTCAAATAGCTCATCCACTCAGCTACTTTTTAAGCACAACTGGCCTTATACACATTAAGGCCTGGAGAAAAACCTTTCTCTATCTTTTCTCACCACACCCTCTAAGCATCCACTGGGACCCCTATGGGTGTCATTGCTTCCTACAGCAAACCATCAACAATCAGCTTATTTATATTCTTAATGAATCCCAGCATTGTTTATGCTGGCTGGCATGCCACATTGTAGAGGAGCAGCAAACACTGAGACACACACCCAGAAAAAAATATTCAAGCATATATATCAGATCCATTGTTGCCTGCTTGCATGAGCCTCATGACTTGCTCCAGAAAAAGGGAGCAATGTGGGCAAACACACTGCAGTCTAGAAACTCTTTAGAACTGCTGTTCTGACTGTGCTCAGAAGAAAGGCTTTTTTATGGAACACTGTCCTAAGCAGCTCCTACTGAACTTCCATCTGATGCTGTTCCTGCTCAAGGGTTCTTTTTCCTTCATCCTCTCCTTCCTGGTAACATGAGCGAGGTCACCTAGGTGGGAGGTCCATGTAATTTATGATTCAAGCATTTAGAAAGGTATAGGTTCCGCTTAGATATCTGGTGAGCCAACAGTCACACCACTTTATTTGAAGTACAAACATTTTAATAGTCAATATTTAGCCCCAAATGTAATCCCAGTAATTTTTCAGTGTTCCTTATAGCTTAATCTTCTGTTACCATTTAGCCAAATATACTAAAGGTTTCTGGATTACAAATTACCTGAAAACCACAACATTTAATGACATTAAACTTACTAATTTTTTTCCCTTACAAAACTAAACATAGTATAAATTCTTTTTAAAAAATTTTATTGCACATTTTATGCTTTGAGAAGCACTGAAAGTACATGTTTTCCACCAAGCACACGTGACTCAAAGGAATAAAATCTGCAGTTAGGCTTGTAAAAAAGTATATTATTTTTAAAGCCCTAACCCTATGTAGCGGAAAAGTCTTGTATGTCTTTACCTCTTTTATGGGCAAATATTAAGTGCAAACCCAACCCTTTATAACAATGTATCATCTGTTTCAAATTGGAAGGAAATCAACTCTCTAATATGGTAAAATAACATATAAGTTAATTTTCTAATTGAACTCTCTGGTCTTGGACTGCCTGCAATAAACCTTGACAATCTGAGACCCAAGCAAGCACTGGTATTTTGGAGAGCGGGTTGAATGTTACTAATTATAGATAGTTGACTATTTCCACCAGTATAAAAAAAGACCAGTTGCCTGCACAGTCAACATTCAGGGGAAAAAACCACACTAATGCTGTATTATTGTTGAGAACTGAAACCCACAATAGCCAGGAAATTCTGAGCCCTGGTTCTCATAGTAATTACAGCTCAGCAGCATCCTCTCATGCAGTGTTACAAATCAACTGAAATCTCACCATTAGCATATTCGTAGGACTGGGCTTTTCAGACATTTGCAGCCCTTGGGTTTTTTTTCCCCAGACAGTGTTAATGACAAACCACAGCGGAATTCAGGTCTTTGTGAGCCAGTAAGATTTTGACTGACATTCTGGAAAGGCAAAATTTCACAACACTAGTTGTAGTTGTGGTGTTATAGCTATTTAAAGCCAATTCTCCTGAGCAGTGAGGACACACATGGTACCTTTCCTTGTCCCTGACTGCTGGTTAGAATTACTATTATGAAGTGTGTGCACTGCATGAAGAATGCACAAACACTAGACAGCAAACAGCTTAAGAGGTCTGAAGTCTCCATTTTTGGAAATGTTGACACTCAAAGATGAAGACTGTAGGCACTCTCCATATCTAACAAATAGGAGTGGAATGACAAGGAAGAAAACTCTATTCCTTGTTGAAAGGCTGTTCTGTCTCCACTCAACAGCCACCCAAGGTGTAAACCACCCCACCCCACCTGATGTTCTCTCCTCTGTGCACTGAACATCTCTTCCAGAGGAAGCTGCTGGCAGAAGCCCCAACAAGCCATGTCATGGAGGTCACATGGAATTAAACCTGTAACTGCCAATAAGTTGTCAAGCATATATGAAAACAAAGTTCAGTTAGAAGGAGGGGAACCACATTGAAATGGTTACACAGAAAAAATAATGTGGGAATGCATTTGTGTGAACTACTTTGTCTTATGTAGGGCTGAAAAAGAAAAAATAAAAGATATTTTTCCTCTAGCCAGTAGAGGAAAGACCTCTACTATTCTGATAGACAGCGGCCAAGTATATTGTTACCACTTATAAGTCCCCCAGTTAGCAGGAAAAGTCTCATTAATATTGTATATATATATTGGCTCACAGTGGGCTTACCATAGCCCAAATATAGAAGTGAAGATTTGTTTTCCCTGAGATCAGTGATCTTTGGTTACATCATGGCCAAAGCTTATTTCCAGTTTCCATTCCAGCATCAGTCTAACAAATCCAGACTTCAATGATGGGTTTAAACAAGCTTCAAGCATGAGAAGAATGCCTTTATTAAAATATGAATATGTAGGCTTGTACTCTGTGCAACTTGGTGTTCCCAAACAAAGCTTTCTTTTCTCTACAAAAAAGGAGACAGTCCCAGAATTAGTAAAAAAAAAAAAAAAAAAAAAAAATTCATTGGTACAGCTATTAATCTGCTCTAGTCTTCTGAACTGCCAACTGGGGTGCAAAACCATTACCTACAGTTTGTAAAACATGCAAACAAAATTTATTTCTGCATCCAAGTAAGATTTGTTGTAGTTTTTTTAAGGGCTTTTTACACTGAAAAATAAAGTCTGCTTGCTAAATTCTCTTCTTGGAATAGGTCTTCTGAATCCTTCTCTTTGCACAGTTGTGTAACAACAAAGTGTGGCTGTAGATGGACAGGCAAGTAGGAATATCCTTTAAAAATGAAAAGAGAATGAGTTTTATCACACTACCCCGCTGAACTCAACTAACATATAAGTTTACACAGTATACATAAAAATTGATAGTCAAGACAGTCAAGGCTAAGGCAGGAAATGCATGGAAGAGAATTAATCCACAGTAGCATCTTCAGAAACAAAGAGCAAGGGAGAAAGTGGACATCTGACCCATATATGAACAATTCCTGTGAGCAGGTACCGACCAACACTGTGCATTTCTTTGCTGATTCAAAAGTTCATACCTCTAGGACAGTGAGGCTATTCACAATTCTCCAAGTCTTCACTCATTCGTTTCTCCCAGAAAATTATTTAATAGGCGTTGAGTGATATGCTCATCTTTCCAGCAAATAGTTTAAGGCATTTGAGTGAGCAGCTCTAGAATATCTTGTGTAGGGAGAAAAAAATAATAGGTGAGCTCCAGTCAAATTGGACTTTAAATCTCTTTCCCTTTCAAATTTGTGGCTTTTAATACCTGGCCATTAATGCAAAATATCTCCAGAATTTTAATATTACTGAGATATTACTGGGCCCTACTTGAGTATGGAGATCCAGATAGGTAACTTTTCAAGGTCTCTCTATAATCCTTTGAAACAACAGACTCAGAGTTAAGCTGAGTAGATGTTCTCATGTCTTTAAAACTGTTCTTGACTGAAAAGGAAAAATTAGACAGGAAAATGTAAGGACTCAAAGGAAGTTCATTGTCTGTCAAAAAAGAGAAAGCAGAAAAACACAGAAGTGACTGAATTGAAGAAACCAGACGGAAGAGGTGCACAGCCTCACTGTCTCTCAAGAACTTCTGGCCTGATGGTTGAGTTTACTGAGGTTTCCTCTGCTGAACCTACTCACATCTTGGCTGAGCACTGATATATGGACTTGGCAAACAAGCATGATCCAGATAGCCTCAGAGGAGCACTGTTCCATCATCCACAGATTAGCTCCTTAACAGAAATCCACATTTGCTTCTTTCTCTTTTCCCGTTCAGAACTTTACCTCATAAAATTCAGCACCAGAAATCACAACAGGGTCCTCCCCTCAAAACTCAGAAGTGGCTCTACTAACTCAGGTCTGATGCAGATGGTTAGGACAGTACAGAGTACTATACTGTTATTGTTGTCTTTACTAAAAAATAGGGAATTGTAGGCTATGATTGGCAACTCAATATTCTTAGCAACTGGCACAAGCAGAACCCTGTTTTTCAGAGCAGTCAAGGACACTGGGCTCGAGATGCTCAAGAAGCAGGGTCTTCTTTCCAAAACCAGCAATTTCTACAAGTTACACAGTTCTTCATCCACGTTCTAATCTCAGCTGTAAAAAGGTACCTAAAGAAATCTAATTGTTATTAGGGCAATTTGTTATCCAATACCAGCCCTTGAGCATCACAAGAGTCAGGTGTGCCCTGGAAATTGTTACTTTCCTCTTTAGCTTTCTTGTGGAAAGACTAGAAGGGATGATAGAAAGATACACAGTCAAGTTAGTTGCTCATCCTCAAATGGCAACACTGCAAATTTACAATCCTTTTGTATCTAACAGTCATCAACACACCCTCAAGAAAGCTGTAGAATTAAACTTATCAGAGACAGAAATTACACCAAAAGTAGGGAACTTCTATAGGACTGTCTAGTCAGAAGAGGGAAGAAAGGCTTAATGTACTCCCCAGCTGGCAAACAAACTTATTTTTAATTAAGAATTTTAGTCTGGAAGGTCATTTATCTGTGCATGAAGTTGTTTTGTTTTTGTTTTGTTTTTTTTTTAATGGGAGAAACCAAATCCAATCCTGCAATACTCATGGCTGTAAAGCTGGGTTGTGCAAAACTGTAAGGACAAAGCAGTCTAGGTGCAGAGCCAACTGTAATGCACACCAGTCATGACCTTCAGCAGAGAAATGCTGCAGTTCAAGAGATCAGCTAGAGCTTAAAATTTTATTGCATGAGATTTTCTTTAAAAGGCCTGTTTGACTTTATGATTCCTCTTCAGTGACAAACTTAATATCTATAGCAAGAATGCTGTAGCAAAAACCATATACCAAAAAGTGAATTTTGAATGTTCTTTCAATGAAAAGCAATTTACAAGGCATCTTGGGGCGAATCTTCAGTGAGCTGTACAGGGTATTAGCCACCTGACTTGCATTAGCATCAATGAGAAATGGCACTTAAATCTCTGCACACTGAGCTAAAAATCTATCTGCTTGTATTGAATCATCACATTTTAAATATGACTTCATAACAGAAAAAAATGCTGTTACTGGAAGTACGAGTGTGCAGTGGTTACAAGTGATCTGAACTGAGAGGATCTTGTAGTTTCTTACATTAGATATGTATGGATAAAGAGGTGTGCTTAGATTAATGTACAAGAGTGACAGGCCCAATTATCTGTCAGCAGTAACCTCCACTGTTTGCAGTGCTCTGTGAGAATATTCCTATAAATAACTTTTTACTATGCAGTAGACCCCAGACATGGTTAAAACTGCCCCTGATTGTCGATGCTGGTATTTTGCAGTGACACCTCATTCATCCTAGAAGAGCACGACTACACTGTCTGCAACCCAAAGTCATGTTCAGGTTACTCTTTTAAAAGTTGCACCATGCGCAATATTTGAAAAGGACAGGTATCTAAAAAAAAAAAAAAATTAAAAAACTATGGAAGCTCACATTTCTTGATGTGACTATTTTTCTGTCACATTTTAATAAAAAATTAGAACTTATAAAATCAATATTTAAAAGCCCATGTAAAACCAAAACTTTAGAGTGAGAATCACTGCACTAATTTTTCCATAAAAAGCAAGGTTTGACTTTCAGCAATTAGAGGAAGTAGGCAAATATATTACTCCAACATCATGCATTTCCACCTGGATTATGTAGTCTCTAAGAGTCAAGATGGTCAAATGGACAGGCTTTAACTTCTATACACATATTTACCACTGAACTCTCTCCAACTCTCCACTCAAGTAGAACATGGGACAAATGACTCTCCCTTTTTAACAGTGTTGGGTGTATGCAAAATATTGAGGTTAGATCATTCTAAGTTTGTGCCTTTCTTAACTGATAAATCACCGCACTTATGATTAGAAC
Organism: Trochalopteron elliotii; assembly: GCA_024734555.1. Classification (NCBI taxonomy): domain Eukaryota; kingdom Metazoa; phylum Chordata; class Aves; order Passeriformes; family Leiothrichidae; genus Trochalopteron; species Trochalopteron elliotii. The sequence continues at coordinate 959,252 of JANPWX010000143.1, read as the reverse complement.
ATTTTGAACTAAAACCAAATCAGCATATTGAAGGAACTGTTAGCACATGCTTTATTTTTGCAATACATTCAGTTAGTAAATTTTATTAGCAAAAATATTTTCATGTCTTTCTGCCACAGCCTATTTGTCTAGACTTCAAAGGACAAAGATGTACAATAGAATCAAAGAGGAGAAAGTTACCGTTTAGATTTTTCATGTGCTTTATGTTTACTTGTCTTTTTAGTATGGAATAGAAAATAAATTCTGACCTTCTTTGTGGCCAACTCACATAACTACTGCTCATTTGTGTGGAGGAAAGGGACAGGTCTGGAATACCCCAGTCAACTCTAAAAGAAGGTGAAAAAGTTTTAACAAGAATGCGCAATAAGAGTATATGGAGAAGAAAAACTGCTGACTGCAACACACAGTTGATAGAGTTGATATAAAACAAAATGCTTAGGAAAACTGAAACCAACTCATGAGAAAATTCTTTTATCACTCTCCATGTCACAGCCATTCTATAACCTGACTAATCTGCCTGCCCATAACAGTGGATTAATCATACTTCTACTTTTTGCCAACAATGTGTGTTGCATATAGGTATAAATCAGAGCAAAAAATGAAACATCATCCCCAACCTAACATTCCTGCATGTGTTATTCAAAGAGCCAAAGTAATTCTCAATTTCTCCTGTTGCATATTCATATTATGATAAATATGTGAACATTTATGTATTCTGTAGCAATGTGGTGTCCTTGTCTTCATAATTCTCACCACTTGACCATCAGAAATATCCTCATCTGCAGGCTGAGGATGCAGTACCCTGCTGAGATTAATTCCACCCAAGAAGGGCCAAGGTAGAGGCACATGGAATAGTCCTTACACACCACCCATTATTCAATGCAAACTCAAACAAAGTATATGTTCCTCCTTTCAGTGCTGTGAGAATGAATGACAGGATTCTTCAAACAGCACAAGGCAAAGGTGAAGAGGCGTGAAACAATATATGTTTTATCCAGTGTGCTGGTTTTGGCTGGGGTAGAGTTAATTTTCTTCACAGTGACTACTATGGGGCTGTGTTTTGGCACTGTGCCGAGAACAGCGTTGGCCATGTTAGGAAACGCCAGCATTCCCAAAGCATTTTACTAACTAAATGCCCCTACAACCTTGCTTCCTTCAACAGTATTCTTTTAGTGTCTCCTGAGCCTGGAGTACAGCACCCCATGGTGGATGGCTGCAAAGGAACCAGGTGGCAGGTTGAAGCTGAAATCTCTTGTCCACTTGTTGCTTTTGCATCTACACCATGCCCCCAAGGAGACAGCAAAATTTTCTGGTTATATTTTATTTCTGTTTAAACATGACAGCCATCCACCCTGTGACTGCTGCTCCTCACAGTGTGGGGAAGTTTAGGTAGCTTGCTTCTGCTCTGGTTGTGCTGAGGGCCTGGAGGTCAGATTGAAACAAAAACTTGCAGGCACTGTACATGTTCTGCCTGAAAAACAACTTCACAAATGGATCATGCAGCTTGCCCAATACTAACAAGTGTCAACTCACCACCTTGTAACACTGAACATATGTATATAAATAAGTCATTAAAAGGGGCTATCTAAACAATGACATCATATTAACTATATCCTGCTTCCACTGATTTGATGAAGATTATAAATTAATCATCACTGTACAGTATTATTACATTTAACGTGTTACCCAAATGCCCAGTTATTGCTGAATATGTGTTTATTTTGTTTAACTGGACATGTATACCTGTTTCTCCTATCAAGATATTCAACTGGTGAGTAATTAAAATTAACAACCAATTATCAGAATTATTTTTGGGAACACCACAAATAGACCTTTGTAATGGTTTTAATGAAAGCAACAGCTGCTTTTATAGGTCTTTCTGGCTCCACGTCACACAGAGATTACTGCAACACAGCTAGAACCAAGGGTGATGCCATATCCCAGTCAAGCCCCCCAAATGTAAAATGTTATAACTGACTAAAAAGAAAGTGACCCTAAATAATCACCTAGTAAATAACTGTGAAGTCCCAGTGCAACCTTTACTGCAATATTCCAGATCTGGCACATTGGACTTCAAATAGTAATAATTTTAGGAAAACAAAAGTACTTTATTATTTCTTGTAGATGTGGGGATTTTTCCTCTTCCCTATGGCTTTAAGTCAACTTAAGTCCCTTAAACAAAAATAATTCCTTGCATTATGCATTCTATTAAAATAAATAACAGCTAATTAAGTGACAGGCAAGACACAGTACTAAATTCCTAGTGTGAATGAATATCCCATATGGCATCAGGCTTTTTATCACACTCTAGTGAAGCTTCTGCACACCACAGCTGTGGGCACCCTGCAAGAGCAGCTCGTACAGATCAAGAATGTCAGCTGGCAGCCCCAGTGGCAAAAGGTGGCCAAGAGCACCACAGTATCCAGCCTCAACCAGGCAGCCACATGGCTGCTTGGTGCTGTCTGCAGAGGGGTAAGAAAGGGAAACAGTGTGCAGATGGAGCCTGGAAAGTTTCTAAAACTCAAATGCATAAACGTGGCTGTATCTGGTCTGCCCAAAATACCTCCTTGGGAATACAGTGGCTCCTATACAAAAGCTGGCTGTCCCTGCTGTACACAGGCAGTGATGGGTCAGCCAAAAGGCTGTGGGATTTGTGGCAGCATACCAAAAGTTTTCCGGACTCTACAGGAGCAGTTGTAATGTACTGTATCACTGCCTTGCAGCCAAAGCAAAGGGGTTTGGGTGTAGAAAATTCCAGCTTAAACTTGGGGATGTGGGAATTCACCCACCATTACCTAGCTGTCTGCACGAATGCTCTGCAAAAAATAACAATCTTCAAACTTTGTTAAAAAAAGTGTTAGGGCTTACTACAGGAAAAACTCTATGCACCATTAGCAGGCCCAACCCAACATGCATTTCTGTACTTCATGAAAGCCAGTTAAGTAGATGACTATCAGACTCAGGCAGCAGTCTGCTGGCAGAGGGGAGCAGATTACCCCTTTATACGGTATTTGCCAAGCCAAACCAAATCCTCCAGGGAATAGGGATTGGGACTAGGGTCAATGGGTTAGGTAAAGTGCTTATTTTAACCAAATATAAGCTAGTGTGCTAACACAAACCACCTAAATTTCCCTACAAGGGTGGGAATAGCACATATGTTATTTATTTTCAAGCTCCACACTCTAATAATCATTTATCTTCCCAATTTATGTGCATGTATAAATTTGTATGCAGATGTAACATATCTAATATTTGATGATGAAGATGGGAAAACAGGAAGGTTAAGAACATTATGGCTTGGGTATATGAAACACAAGGTAAGAAGAGCATTCAAGAGCTGAGATGGCTAGAAGTCAGAAATTAGGACACAGCAGAGTAGTGACAACCAGAATTTAAACAAGAAGGAAGAGTAACCAAAGAAAATCACACACCAAGAAACAGAGCTGGGCAGACAAAAGGAGAGAAAGGGAAATAACTTACACAGCAAAACCCTGAAGCATAACCAAGAAACACACTTAAAAATGCAAAATACCTGGCAGAGGTCCTTTGCATACTCAAAGAAAGGGATATTACTCGTGGTCCTCACCCTCTTCCAGCCTAGTTGCAGGCACTGCCAGTTTCCAACTGCAGCTCTGATGGCCTTGAGGAATATTGCAAGAGACTCAAAGGATCCAGTGTTCAGCTGCACCTGAAGATACAATTATTGTTTTAAGGCTTCCATTATGACTGGGCTCTCCAGAATCCAAATTATTAATGAATAATGGGGAAGACCCACAATATTGATTAGTAAAATAGGCAAAGGGTCCATGATGTCTTCTTTCACATGATGTCAAAATTATAACAGGCAGCAGATCCTTAATTGAGTGTTTTCTTTTTTATTCTGTTTTTGTCCTAGCAGAAGTATTATGAAGCAATCCAAAGCAATGTTTAAATTAAAGATTCTCACCTGATATAACAGTCAAATTAATGACACTGAAAATGTCAAAGCAACATATCAACAGTCCTAACCATGGCAACCAAGACTGGTACTTTTTAATTTATTTTGCAACAAGTACATGCTCTGAAGCTCTGGACCCTAACTTGGCCATTAATTTCTGTGATGTGGTCTTGCAGTTTCTGCTGAAATTTCATAAATATACCCTTTTTAATGGATCTTTATGATACTTATTTTTGTCTCTGCTTGATAGTGTACAGCACCTCTGCTGTTTATAACTTCCAGCCCTACTCAATCTCTCAAGAGGCTGAAAGTGTCACCAGTCTAATGCTGTGTCAGCTTACAGGACTTTTTGATTGCACACACACAGAGCAGAAATATCAATAAGGAATGCACACCCAAGGTACAGTTGAAATCCACCACGAAACAGAAGTACATGACACATAAATTAATGTCTAAATTAATAAACTTTTCTTTTTAGAGATGGCACTTCACATTTATTTAAAATCATGAAAGACACATATCTGCATTGCAAGGGAAACCCTATAATTTGCCCACTGGGCCAATCCTGTCTGAGTTTATTTTCAGCAAAGAAAGGAGGCAGGAATCCTTCATCTCACTTGATCAGCCCTGCTGAAATCAGACAACCAGCACTGGCAAGAGCTGGCCAGGGTTGGCCCCAGCGTGACTTGTCCAACATGGTCAAATATATGGCATGCTAGCTTGCTCACTAATGTGTTTCATGAGATAAAGATTTTTAGAACTCACATCTGAGGTTTTTCAGTATTCTTTGTGGGCTTCAATCCTTATTTACACCAGTGAAAACCAGATTAACGCCAGTTTATAAACATGAAAATATTTAACTCCTATATGTTCAAGAACTACAGTATGTTTAAAAAGGTCAAAGTGATAATCCTCTGTAGAAAAGAAGAATGCAAACAAATATCAACTAATCAAGGAACACATGCTGTTTTTCAGAATGCTAATATAAAGATTAATAGCTCTTCTTTGACATCCAAGTGCTTTTGGAAACTCTTCATGTTAAAACACTTTGTAAATCACTTTTAGAGAAAGGACATTCAGGGAGCTCCATTTAATCAAATTAACTACTAGGGAGCCTTGATAACATTAATAAAACTGCATGTACTTAGAATTCTCATCTCTGTTCCTAGGATATGTAGTTGTTTGTGTTGCTTTACACCATTTCACATTGCTGTGCAGCCTTGAGAGGGAATTAAAAATTTTTGAAAAGACTGTTCATTCCCTTTGTGTATGCTCATCTTGGACCTAGTCCTGGTCACAGTGAAGTCAAACTATTCCCAATGAATCTCTGGCAAAAATCCCAGAGACTGCACTAGAAGTAAGAACAGACATGTAAGGCCTGATCCAAACCCCCCTGAGGTTGATGTAAGACTTTAATTTCTTTCTAATAGGCTTTGGACCCCTCCACAAAACTTGTTTAGAACCACTGTTTTAAACAAGGTACAAGGAGGCTCAGGACAGATATTGGTTCTGCCTAGACCTGTCTTGGGGAACCATAAATGACATTTGTGTCTAAGACCAAACACAGACAGCAACCACAAGGCAGTGCACTGTGGAAGTGAGCTAAGCCCAGAGCAGGCACAGGGTAAAATCCAGAGCCCACAAGGGCTTTTTTGCTCTCCATTCTGCTGCTCTGGGCATGCTTCAGCTTCAGAAGCAATGTAAACAGACATAGGAGCCTGTCCAAAATGTATTGTGGTCCCTAACCTCTCTAGCATCGTTTGCTGGAAGAGGCAACATCCTCAAGGTCTGTGCAAGAGGTAGCCAGAGAAACCTCTGAAAAGGACCTCCTGGCTCACTGCAGTCCCTGCTGCTGGCATGTGGAATGTTCATCTCGTATCCAACACAGTATCTCCCACATCCTTCCTCTAGTTTATTTCTTGTCACTTCAGGATTCACTGAATGGCACCAAAATTTAAACTGACACCATATTTGAGAATATAGTTAACACAAAAAGGTTGTAAATTGCTGAACCTAGTTGTTTTTAAAAATCACAGTGCTGTGGAGACCTGAGCTTTCATAAATTTTGCCACTGACCTGTTGTAAATTGTGGCTAGGCCTTTACCCTTCCCATGTCTCTATTTTTCCAACTGTAAAATAGATATGTTATTACTGAGCATAATGAGAAATTTTCAAGATGTTGTTTCAAGTATAAAAAGCTCTATTCACATACCCTAGGTTTCATTCTTTTGACCTAATCTGGACTTGGATTCTGAAGTCCTGGGACATGCTCATCTCTAGAGGTCTGCTTTGGCCAGGACCAAAGCTCCAGACACAGAACAGAGGTTCTGAGTTGTTGGCATCCTCCAAGGGTACGTAGAAAAACAAGCAGAAACCCAGAAGGGGGAAGGTGACAACAATATTTTACCCCATCTGCATTTCCCGCAACTGACATTAAAATATGCAGTGATGTATTCTTTATGAGTAGACACATAATCATTTTGGGGTCTGATGTTCCTCCCACTGAAATACAAGAGAGAAATTATATATCATACACAGTGAAGATTTTGACATTTGATTCCTCCCACATATTTGAACAAGAGGAAGGCATTAAATGCCAAAACCAAAAATGAGCATGCAGAACCTATCCTTCAAAACTGTAATTCAATCCAAGGCACAGCACTCACTTTACTTTTACACTGACCTGCATCCCACACAATACAAATCCAGTGGTTGTTTTCCAATTAACAAGACAATTTTTGCAATTTCTAATGGAGCATTGAAGACTTATGTTCTAGAATATGTTCTACAAGTGTATGTTGGTTAAAAAGAGAAATCCATTATTTCAATTTCCTTCAAACTCTAATAGTTTGTTGAACTTTTTCTGTAAGTTGAATTTCTCTTTTTAGATTCCCCTCACAGACAAACTGAAATCATGCAGATGTATAGATTGAGATGTACACTACATATGAGCAACTGTTAACGTGGGCCTCTACCATATCTCCAAATACATGGGCTCAAAATTGTGCATGTGAGAGACTGCGTGCAATTTATGCCCTGTGTCTGTATTGTGTAGGCAAAAATGTGCTTGCTTGCACTTTAAAAATTCTCATCACCACCCTTTAAAACATGCATCCTTTCTTCATTGCAATACATTCCCAGGCAGTTCACTCTGTCTACAGTATGCACAAACTTTAGCATTAGACTATAGGAACATTACCTTCACCACCAAAAGAAGCCGCTTTTTTTTTTTTTTGCTAACAAGTCAATTTGAAACTGCACTGATCATTTTTAAGATGCTATTTTTGGTTTTTAGGGAGAAAAAAAAGGTTGCAAAGCATACCAGGAGGCTCCATGCCAAAATTTCATCTTTTATTCTGCCGCTGCAGAAGCCTGACATTGTCTGCTGTGATCTGCAGCTGCTGAATGCTGCTGTGACATAAACAGAAAACAACCTCAGAGCCATGTATCAGGATGTAAGGTTTCTCAAAATCATTAGATTGGGGTCTTCCCATCTTAAGCTAAAAACTGCCATGGCCCTTTTGCCATTTACAGAAAAGTGAAAAGTGAAACAAAAATAACGTACCCACTGTATGCTTCCATAATAAACTTCTGTGCTTGTTAAAGCTGGCAAAAGCACTCTGGAGAGTAAGGACATGAACAGGAGCAAAGAACTGATGACTTTGTCAAGTTAAACTCCTCTGACTCCAGTGAGGGTTGAAATCATGCAGCAAATGCAGAAAAAAAAAATGCATACCAGATATCCCTTCCATTTTGCTGTCATTGCATCAGCTCTCAAAAGCTACTCAAACCTGGCATGTCAGGATTTAATCAAGAGACCTCCAGGACCTGCAGAAAGTGACAATGACCATGTAGCAGAGCTATTGACAGAGCTGGGTCAGCTCTGAGCTGACACACATGCTTGTATGTGACTGTTGTGACACTGCTAGAGTTTTAACACAACAAACAAACAAACCTAACTCCAACTTAGATCTTGAAAAACTCTCAAAACACACAGTTATTGCAAATTTTGAGTTCATAAACTGAGCATAACCGAATGCACCTGTTCCAACAATAGTACCTTTGCCACTGAAAGAATCTTTTGAAAGAAGCAGTTTTGGTGCACCACCGACATCCACTGTCCTTGCTGAAATGTGAGCAGAATCTGACTGAAAAACCCATTGACTGGCACAGTGTGACAATGTCATGATTCAATTTAATATTGTAATAGTGTGGGAATGAAGGAGTTTTGAGTCCCACTGACCTACAGAGGAAACATTTAGTACTTCAAGAAACCACTTCAGGCTGGCACTGTGACCTAACTATCAACTAAGGCAATAAACCCAAGGTAACTGAATTTTAAAATATAACTAAAACTTCTAAAAATAGCCTATGGTAGCTCAACTGAAATACATTTTCCTGTCCTGTAGAATTTTTATTGGGATGACATATTGCTGAATTGCTTGTCTCACCTAAAATGCTAGGTTAGGGCAAATACTGCAATTTCCCGCAAAATACCAAAAAATATTTTTGCTTGGAATGTTTGTTTATCTTGCAAGTTAGAGTTCTGTTAAAGATCCTCCCCCATGTTCTCCAAGGAGCTTTCAAAATCCAACAAGGTTCTCAAGTACAGAGAGTTTACAAAAGGATCACCATGCCAGCATATGTATTTATACAAACACATTTTGGCATTTGGCTTTCTCTGCCTGTTCCACATCAGAAGTTGGTGAATTTCTCCACCACAGGGATAGAATATCTCTCATGAGTAAACTGAACCTCACTGAAGTGGTTTGGGACAGGAGAAATTAAATGAGCAAGCACTGTGCCAAACATGTTCTTTTAGACCAGATCATACCCATTTCTGGAGCTCCACTATCTGAGAAGAGAGAGATGTGGATTTGGACCATTGCAAATTTGGAAGAATATCTCAGAACATGAGTTGAGTTCTGTAACCACAACCAACATCCTTTAAGCTTGTTTTTAGGAGCAACTACTGTTGATGTAACCAAAATGTCCCACTAAGAGAAGTGTTCTCATCTGGAATTAGCACGAGATTTCCAGCACACGCAACATGCATGTAAATGCAACAATAAAATGCAGCTATAGAAAGTCATGCCTATCAACTAGTGTAAGAGTAACCATTCTGAACATGCTCATGTACAGACCAGACCTCAGAGGAGATGAAGCTTGTCATTATTAATTCTGTTTATTTAACTTTCAACTGTCTGATATAAGAAAAGCTCAAACAGTAGCTAATCTGAGGTATGCACAAATTACTTTTAAAATTTCCAGCTCCCCTCTTCTCTTGGCAGACTTAAATACAGAACAAAGCTTTATAAGCTCATTTAGAGCAAACAGGTATAGCTGGGGAAACAAACAGGTAAAAAATACATTTTTTTAAAATTTTATTTTAAAGGACAGTAAAGCTCTACAGGCAGCAAAAAGTAAAGACATGCAGAAAATCCATGACATTGCTGGAAATGTACACAGGCTAAAGGGCTGAACACCAGAAACAGACTGAAACATGACACAGTACTAACTTCCAACTGCACTTGTACGGTGCTGGTAATGAAAGAACAAAGAACTCCAGGTATTCCCATTTTTCCTCTCTCTTGGTGAAACCTGATATAGGCAGTCTGCCTTCCACCAGGAGATACTTGACATGGAGACATGAAGATTTTTTTTTTCAAGAACACCCTTGGGTTCCACCCCTTCCCCAATCACTTACCCATCTCTCAGGTAAATAACTGCTGGTAGCAGAAGTAAAACATTCTTTTAACATAGACACATTAAAATAAAATTCTTCTAAGAACTGTACTCTATAAATGCACAAGATTGAAACTGTCCCTCTGGCCACCAGAAGACACATAAATGCAAAGAACAGATTAAAATTTCCACTGATCTGGATCATGTATACAAGACATTATTAGAGAAGACATACTAGAGATGCTGCAAGCCCACACCTGAAGAACCTCAGATGCCCTGTGAGGGGAACACATGCAGTTCTGTAACACACTGAGTCCCTAATGAGCAGCAGCATTTCAAGAATAAATTTCTTTATTGTGTTTGCTCTGTAAGATATTTGGGTCACTCCATAAAGTTAAATAGCAATAATGAGTACTGATTATTTTTACCAGCTGACCTAATCAAGGCATATATTTTTGTTTTGCTGCATAAATAACATGAGTTTACAAATCTCATCTATAATGTTTGCAATGTTTATAATCTCAAGATGTAGGAAAAAAATGCTAACCACGTAAATCTCCTTACTGTTAGGAAAAAATCAACAGTATTCTACCTAGTTTTTAATCATGAAAAAAAGTTAGATCACAGGCTAAAATGCAAGTTACTATGAAGCTTGTTGTAGTTTAATTGCTTCCTCAGGGACTTCTCTGGCATGAGGAAGTTCCCAAATGGAATGGGGCTGATCTCCTGCTATTACTGCAAAAGACACAGTAATGGCATGAACAGGGTCAGCAAGCTGCAACATTTGGCCAAATCCCAGCTGCTGTGTCTCCTGCCCTGGATCAAGAACCTAATGGATCCAGAGCATGGGAGACTGGCAGGTCACTCACAGCCAGCCTTGTGAGATCCCATCCATTTCACAGAGTTGCCCTGTAGTCAGTCCAAAGACCTTATTCCCTTTATGACCCTTTTGCTCTTAGCCATTGTCCTTTCTGGGAGGAGAGAGAGGATGGGGGAAAACATTGGTCAGCCATCCCTGCAGAAAGGGTCATCTTACTTAGATAAAACACACTGTTGATTCTGGTGCAAAACCTCCACACTATTACAAGCACTAATAGATTAAATTCCATCACTCCAAACTGCTGCTTTGAGGTTGCCATAATTTTCAGCTGAGCTCAACACCTGCCACAAAGTGGTTATCCACTTACCACAGTGGAGCATTACAGACTTGTAATTTATTTTGATAGGGAGCATGTGACAAGCCATAACAGATTTTATCAAATTAATGAAATTACAATATGTAATAATAGCATTTATCTTGCTGTTAGTAATTACAAGCACATTTAGTAACTATGCACTGGAAAACCTCCCCGTGCCATGCTGACAACACTGAAAGAAAAACTGTTGTCCTTGTGAATGCAAATATAGGCATACATACTAAAGAACCAGTAAAAGTGTCACACCCAGATACAGATCAAGAAGTTGTCAAACTCATAATTTTCTGCATTACCAGGCTAGGGCAGGTGATAACTCCTTCAGATCCATCCCTTTCTTAAAATATTCATTGGAAACATTTCAAAAAAATAAACAGTTGCATGCTCTCACTTTGAAAAAACCCATGGATTTATATGCTTCTCTTCCGCCTTTACTCTTCCAATGTTTTTCTTCTACAGCCTGTACACTGTCTGTCCTGTAGAAGTGCAAAATATATGACAGAGGGCCAACCTGTTTTTTCCTTGGCATCTCACCCTTTGCTCAGATGCTTTCTTGATAAGATCTAAATTGTTTTATCCTTTCTTCAGAATGGATTTTAAATACTATGTCAGAGGGGAAAGTGACCTCTAATTTACAAACTTATCAGCCTACTGCTGATGAGGCAACAGAGGTTAAATCAGGTTGTGTAGCATTTCATTCTCAAGAACCTCTTTGATCTGGTATTACAAATCTATCACAATATTTTTATTTTCCAACCTAAAACATGCCTCTGTCTGGGGTAAATAGAGGAAAAGACTTGCTCAGAAGACACTATGATGGAGAAACAGTACGTATCATTTGGTATATATGGATATCATATTGAGTGGTTTCCATTTTACACACAGTAACCTATCTGGCCCAGCTGAGACAGTAGGCATTCAGAGTTTCTAACATCAGAACTACAGATAAATTCTCTTACTCCCATACTTGCGTCCTACCCACTAAACTGTACTACTCATTCTCACTTTGTGCTGAAAATACTACCAATATTTTTCATTTCAGCTGACCTATCTCAGTGAGGCTTCAGCCTGGAGCACTGTCCTCTGGGCCTCACGAGTTATTTTAAACACTTCATTGTTGTTAATGGATTCCAGTTTGTATCTGCCAGGTATGGGTTCAGATCTGCTGAAACAGGTTTAGAAGGACCTCAGTCCTTTCATATACAATCTGTAAATCATGCATCATCAGCCATAGCATAACCTTCCACAGATTTTTTTCTGCACAAAAGACACTTCCAAACCAAGGATGATACATTTATATGAAACTCCACTTTTTTATTGTCTCACATGCACAACTAGGAGCCATAAGAAAGAACTAAGATTTCTAAAATGGGTCAGAAGGCTTTCGTTATTTACAAGTTTAAATTCTTGTCTTCGCAATTTATGCTGCAACAAGAATGGAAGGTCTGCCAGTAAGAGTTTGTAAAAATAAATAAACCCAAAGAAAGACATACGATGGTCTACAAATAACAATGATTTTCAAGTTTGTTGTTCCAAAAATAAACATGAAATGTATCTCACACTGTTTTTAAAAAAATCTTAAAATTTCAGATGCACAAACTGAAATTAATTTAATTTAATTTAATTTAATTTAATCAAACCTTAAATGGTTTTAATCCTCAACTAGAACCCTCAAAAGCTGTTATTGGCTATATTTGTGGGCCAATTCCTCTCAACAAGTCACAGTCCCTGATAGATGTACTGAGTTTACATCTAGTTGACTTGGAAAAGTAGGGAAATGTGGCTCTTGCCTGGTCTTCTCTCTGTTTCCAGGTCATGTGATCTACTTCCAGAGGGGAAGATTAGACTACACTCCCTAGATTTACTTTTTCCAAAAATATTCTCAGATACTTTTCTATGATGTCTGTGCTCCTACTTTGTGTTGATCCAAAAAATATTTTAAAAAGGCAAATAAATTTATTAGTATCAATAGACTGGCTCCAAAATAATATCCAAACATTATTAAAATGTCCAGGGATTTTTAAAACAACCTAGACCAGAAACTGAGAGAAGAACAGCAAAAATGTAGAGAAATTCAAAAGACAAAAATTAATAGATTTTTGAGACTATTTTTAACACCAAATTTATTATCTTTTCATTTTTGTTTTAATTTTGTAGCCATGTGAGACCCATCTAGCCAATACCAAAATTATCAGCATTCAACCAAAAAGACTGTGAAGCTGAAATGGAAACTGCTTCTGCTCCTAAGACAGCTACTTCAAAGACACTGATATTAGAAAGAACGACTCCAGAGCACCTAATGTCCTAGCTCTTAGTGCTCAGCTCAACGTGAATTCTGCTAACCTTAACTGCAATGTGCCTGGTGACTGAACAGTTTTCCCAGTGATCAGTCAGCCAAAGCATTAAACCGTCATAAGCAATATGGCCATAATCAGTCCCTGTTTCAGTGTTTTTTCCTGATGTCAGAATAATTTAGATGCCCGGATATCTGAAGCAGCTGTGCCAATGAATACGTGAGCAGAGAAAAACACAGCTGCTTTGCAACTCAGGAACACTGTTCTTTTCTTAAACATCTGGTAAAATCAGATAGATGTTCCTTTAAGGCCAAGAGTGATAGGTATCAATAAACTTTTATCTTACCTTTATGCTGGTGGAGATAAGTTTCACACAGTTTCTGGGAGCCTAATGTTGTCCCTAGTCAAGCAAGTTTCACACAATCTCTGGGAGCGTAATGTTGTCCCTAATCAAGCCTCTTTGCATGGCAAACACCTACTTCTAAGTCAAGGAACACTTGCTAACAATATTCCTGCTCATTTAAAGACTGTTTTTCATCTGTGTAATTATTTCAGTGGAGATGGCTTTTATCTTGAAAGGTATCTCACTAAAACTTGTAACATGAATCCTGATACATGGGTTAAGCTTATTCCATCAACAACAGTACTAACTGCAGTGACTTTAGTGGCAGAAACACATTTCTACCATTAAAATTGCACCTGTACAAAGGTGAGAAGGATCACTTCAGCTGAACAAATCAGAGCAGGACAGTTAGAGAATTTTAAGGAGAGAAAACTCCCCTGGGATTTCTAATGATCCTTTCCTGCATGGTTCTGTCCCTTTTGACCAGGGATTAATGCCCTCTCTTCACTGGTCATCTTGCAAAGTAACAGCATCCACTGATGTCAGTGGGAAATATTAACAGCTCTAGAAAAAAGTTTCTCATTAATTCACGAAGGTTTTGGGTCGAGTCTCCACATCATCCTTTCAACCAGGCTAAAGGAGTCTCAGGTAGTAAGTTTCACTGTGAAGATCTGTCTCTATACCATTAGGGCCAACTGAAAGAAAAACACAGTATGTTCTAAAAATGTGCATGATAAACAGAGTATAAAACTGATGAAAAAGTAATATTAAACAAATAAGACCTAATAACTGATGTAAATGAAGCCTGAGTCTTTCTATATAATGACAGGAAGCCCCAAATATAGGGTGTTGGGGTCATGCCCTTCCAAATCATTACAGTTTCCACAGAAAATATCAGCCTCCTTGAGGTTCTTTGGTTTGGGAGATTTATAGTGATAACAATAGCAGTAGTTTATTTGAGACAGTTAATCAAAATTCTAGCACTTATAAGCCCTCTGTGAACACTACAGATTTGAGAAGTTGAACACTAAATATTCAAAAGTAAGCTTGCAATTTACACAAGTACAGTAAATTTCAGTTATGTGTTTCATTATACTGGTGCCTTATTGCTTTTAAGGGGTTTACAACTTGCCTGTAATTATCCACTGTGGGGTAAAATTTGGCATAAAAAGAATGCTTTTCCATTTCTATTTCCAAAGAAAGTTACTTGCTCTCTGCTGGTACTGCATTCCTTGCACATGTGACACTCGGCAAGATTTTTTGGGTGTGCAAACAAAGTAGGTTAGGTCTCTGATTTTGTGGCTTTTAAAAATACATCTTTCATACCCTCAAGCCATATTGTCCCTTTATTCACTCATCTTCCATTAATTTAGCCTTCAATTTGGGTTCATGGACATGGCAAAAATACATGTAATTTGTTTATGAACCAAGTGAAATTATATATATAATTACATCAACCCTGAAGGCCTTATTTTCACCAGAAAAGTCAAATTTCCAGCAGGAAAACAGGAAAACATGGCGATGGCATTAAAATCCAACTGTGAAAAAATGTCATCACTTCTGCTTCCCCACACTCTGCTAAAGACTTCACGTGTGTCCCCCTGAGAAAGAAGTACCTCAGCACTTCCAACAGCAAAATGGAGCAATAGTAGCTTCCCAGCTCAGGATCACTCTGAAAATTCACAGCTGAGCTCTTTGGCAGTTCGCCAGAATCCCCAGATAAGGAAATAAATGCTCAGGTTCTACACTTGTAACACCTTTGAGTCAAGAGGGATGCCAGCTTCGGATGTTCTTATCCTTGTGCTCAGCTGCTCATTCCAGCACTGTAGTTTGCAGCTCGGTCTGTGATGCTTCCCTACAAACCAAATCACTGAACTGACACCATCAGAATTTGGCTCTCCATTCCTTGGCCTGTTTTTTTCCAGGAAAAGTACATACTATGTCTGCCATGTCCACAGGTGCACCTGCCCTGGACAGCAAGGGGAGAAGAAGCTGTGCAGGCAGCCTGTTGAAGGATTGAATCCTGAGTAAGGGGGCTATAGTTAACCAAAATTGTTCTTTTTGCTTCGTGGTGTAATGAAGGTGAAAAAACCCAACACACACTGTCAAGAAAGCACTCTGCAGTCACTGTACAGCAAACATTGAATAAATTCCCTCAGAAAGGCAATAATAATAATGTTAATAATGTTAATAATGTTAATAATGTTAATAATGTTAATGATAATGATAATGATAATGATAATGATAATGATAATGATAATGATAATAATAATAATAATAATAATAATAATGTACTTATATACACAAAGGCAAACTGTGATGGGATTTCAATGCTTGGAGTTTTGGGGGAAGACTCTTTTCCTGGATATTATGCAAAGGAATGATTATAACTTCTAGGCTTGCACATGTGTTTGATGTGTTTGTAGGTATAAACCCCAAATCTCCAAGATAAGCCTGAAAGGAATAGAAAAGAAATGCAAACACCAGTATTCAGACATCATTTAGACGACAGAAGAGAAGCAAATTTCAACATTTAACTGTAGGTAGTTCTATGCTTTAACAAGTTTCATGGCTTTTCTCTTGCTCCATTATTTTTTATTCAGTTGTGCCTTAAGTCTTGCCTTACGTCTTGAGGGATGTAGTCTCTGTAGACATCCACTCTATCCTGAATACAAAAGTGTAAGAAGTCTGATTCAATTTCTTGATTTTAAATTTGAATTCTCCAGATTTGGCTTTCTGTATCTGAATTCTCCAGATACAGGTTTCTGTATTTAAAGTTGTCAAATACTTTACAGAGATGTATCACTTTAAAGTTGTATTAATTTCTTACAATCCAACACCTTGCAGCTATAATTGTTACTTTAGTGTAACAGACTCAAATCAAACCAGGGTAAGTGGCAACTCCAGAAAAACAGGGTAATTTGACTAAACTTCTCTGTCTAGGCTGAGTCCAGGCTCACCAGGTCTCTGAAGTGGGAAAGAATAAAGTATAAATGGAATAAAACCCTAGGGGAGTAAAATATGAAACAAAAACTCCTTAAGCTTTTGTTCCTTTAAGTTTTTGCTCCACAGTGTTTAATCCCAGAGAACCAATAAATGCAGATGGAGCACAAAAAATATGAACTCACCTAATGTTGCATTTTTTTAAAACTTCCACTAATCCAAAAGTTTGCTTCACAAGTCACATGTAAGAAAGAGTTTGCATGGTTTATATTCCCAAGATCCCACTATAGTAAGGCTCCAAAACAGTTCACTCAAGTATTAGTAAAACTGAAAGGTAAAAAAAGTCCAGATTCTCAGCTGATAATAAATCACTTCATGTCAAGCAAAAAAAAATTCTGACCTCTGCTTTCCAGCATTACTCATTAAAACAAGAACTACAAAAATAAATATTGTAAATAGAGTATTAACAGAAATATAAGTTTCTGCCATCTAAATGCAGATGGCACATGAAGATAGTATATCAGATTTCTAAGTCTGTCTCCATACAGGAAAAAACTTCTGCATTGGACCCTTACCACACATTGGTCTCCCTACTTTTCCCTTGCAATAGAATTTTGTAACCTAAGCCAGCTTGGTGTCAGGGAGATTTATTTGGTGTATGCTCCTTTTGTATAATTATTTAGTCATTACACCTATAATGCATAGCATTATCTGGAATAAGTCTGCACTACAGCAGTGAACCTTCAAAGTAGCTTACATTTCTTCTTATAATCCCCCACTCAACCTAACTCCCCCGTGACATCTGAGAGGAATATTATTCATTCTACAGACAGAAATTTAGAAGGAAAGAAGTCTAACATTTCATAGAGAATCAGTAAGATAGCAAGAAGCTGAACTCAAGGTGTAAACCCCAGACAACACCTCAGTACCATGAACAATACAACACATTTCAGTCCCATCCTATCTTCTGAGAATGTGTTTGCCCAAGATACAAAGTTGTAAATTGCAGTGGAGGTGATACAGACAAAACCAATCAAATACATTTTTTTAAAAATTCTCTTTTGGTCTCCTTTTTAGACAAGTGGTAACAAACAGAGCCACAAAAAACTCATTCTAAAAAAGAGTTTTTGGAAAAAAATCCCCCTTTTTAGAACGGAATCTGCTGGAACATAGCACGTGTTCAGGTCCCTTGCTTTGACTTGTTCCTCCTGCATGAACAGAAAGAGAAAATTATGAAAGCTGCTACATGGTATTTGCATTTTGGCGTGTAGGAATTCTCCTAAAATAAAAATCCAGACAGACATCTAGAGGTGGAATATGCCAACAAAAAACACAAGTGAATGAGAGTAAATGTATCTTATTGATACAATCCCCCTCATGTTTTCAGTAATTTAGTTTTCAACTTTCTTGATCCTTTTCATGAAATCTTCTCACTACTTTTTCACTATCAGACGTCCACACTGCACAGCATCTAATTTTGTAGGCTAAACAGATAGAATGAAACATTTAGGTTTAGGTTTTCAACAAACACCAGTGAGAAAAAGAATGAGACAGCTACTCCTATTAATGGCACAGACACCAGTTTTAGTAAGTAAGGTTAAAATTGATTTTCAATTAGATTTTAAAGTCATACTGTTAACTTCAGTAGATCTACACCTACATGTAGTAATAACAATAGATACCTGTGACTGCAAGATCAAGCTTATGGTAATAAAGAGTTTATATAAAACTCAAAAATTAACACAGACAAAGGTACAATGTGATTTTAAAGATATCAGAGGTGATTTCATTACAATTCTATGGATAGAAACTGTGTTTTGGAATACAAAGTTTTGATTCTTACATCACATCCCATGTTTCCACAGAACAAATAGTTCTCAATAAATCCATGAACTGGCATGTTCGGTGACCTGGAGCTTCCACTGTTCTCAATTGGAGCTGTTGCTCCCATTGGAAAAGTCTAAGTATCTTTAAAGATATGTACTGCAACTTTAAGTAACTCCTATTGGTAATCAAAAATATTTTTAAGTCCCATTTCTTACAAACCCAGATCCAGTTTAACTCCCACATTCAACTATACAAGCTAAGACCTTTTATAGTGACTTCCAAAATTACCACCCCACACAAAAAAATGCAAAACAAAACAAAATCTTGCCAAGCTCCTATTGTGGCAGTAGGGATATTTACAGATGGAAGTAATGCAAATTTATAAGCATTTGTAAAGTCTTGGGCAATATTAACCTTAGACCCGGCTTTTATTTGAAAATTAAGTATGCACTTTAAAACCTAACAATGACTAAATACAGAGGTGATGACAAAAAAGCCACTCGGAGAGACTTCCTGCATATAACACAACAAAGCACTTTTTCAAAACTAATTTTCAGTAATTTGAAAGCTAATTTTTAGTGTTGTTGTGTTGTAATTCAATATAGTTTACAGAGGTGAAATATGCATCCACAGCAATAGAGTAGAATCTCCAAAATACAATAGCTGCATATAACCAGACCATTATATGTATCCAAGAAGAAGAAGAATCCATTTGCTTTTACCTTTCCTCCTCTAATGCCCTGAGGAACAAGAGGCTAAATTTTCTCTCTTCAAGAGAACAGTAGCTGTGAAACTCTTAGCCCCCTAAAGGACTGGCTCACAGAAAACCACACTGAATTGCTTCCACGACAGCTGTTCCTACATCTTGATATTGCAAAAGATCACTCAAAAACAGATACTGCACCTATGTGGAAGCATTAACATTAAAATGTTATCTGAGCAGACAGGTACTAACGCTGTCTCTATCACACTAACACTTGCAGTGTGCACCATGTTACAACACCCATAAAAAGCTGGATATATCACAAAAAATAGGAAAAACCACAAGGGCAAACAACACAGCAGCTGTCCTTTTCTAGTGCCACTGGAAGTAATGGTGAGCACATTTGAAAAAACAATTTGCCTGAACTAGGCAAGATGAATAGACAGAGGTGATACTGGCCATAATCAAGAAAAATCAGCTCCCTACCACTTAACTTTGAGTGAAAGGCACAGCATGAACTTTTCGGGCCAGAGATCATCTGAATTGGCTTTACACTTTCAGGTTATTTGTTCTAACTTTATGAGCAGTCTTTTACGCAAGGAGACAGAAGTGTCTTCCTAAGTACAACACCATGGGGAAACCGCCGTGGCTCCTCTCTGAAACGATGAGCTCTGAGCTGGAGAGCTCTGAGCAGGGAAAAAAGCAAAAGAAAAACGAACGTGTGTTTTAAAGAGTGAATAGACGTTTCTGCTACGAGGCCCTCGTAGAGGGAAGAGGAAAACGAGACCAGGCTGTCTCTGCTTTGGTAATTGCCTCAAAGGGGAGAAAACTTCCATTAGCAACTTCCTCTGAAACACCCGAAAAAAGCAGCACACAAGGGCTCGTACTCCCCTTATGCGTAATTCATCTCATTATGTCTAAAATTTATTAACAACAACTTTAAACACCGCTGAATAAGAGATGGCTTTTCTAAAAGACGGTCGAAGACAAAAGCTTTGGAAACTTCAACAAGGCACAACTTCAGGGAGATAG
>JANPWX010000143.1:752292-933407 GCA_024734555.1 Trochalopteron elliotii | reverse complement strand
CAAGTGTTTCTGTAGCAGGATTTGAATCTTGCGTCCTCGGCTCGGAGGACTGAAAGGGCATTGAGAAGTTATGTGTTTCTCTGATTTAAGGTTTATGCAGTGAAGCAACAACGTCTTCACTGAGTAACTAAACTATTTTTTTTTTATTTTTCTAGGTCACCTGGCGGAACAAGGACGCGTGTATGTTGTAAACTTCTCTCTCCTTTCTCTTTTGTTTTTTTGCCCCCCTTTTAAAAAGATTTAGACAGGTATCACTTTTTATTTTTAAAACAAGCCGAGAGATTCAAATGTTAATGACCAGTGGCATCTCAAATCCCCGGGTGTGGTAGGTATTCCGATTTGCTTCTAATCTATCTTGGTGCCTATTTCTTTTCTTTTTAATCTTTAATTATCTAGTTTAGGAACCAAAGCCCATAAAGTTTCAATGATACAGAGAACTTTATATTTTGCATGTTCCGTGAATTTTTAAATGGACAAATTTTAAATCCCTAAAACTCTTCCTATTAAGAGATTTGGCTCTCCTGGTAGCTGGCTCTTGTGATTTGCAGAATACTTCGTCTGTCACGACTGTCCCTGGGAATCCACAGGAGGTGAACTGAATAAGATTAGACTATTTACCCCATCAACTCTCCATCAAAGAAGGTAGGAAATTGTACGCATGAAATGAAAACAAGCCATTAGAGTCCGTTTACGAGGAACACATTATTTTTCCTCAACAAAGAATATCCTCGTTAGCGCTTACTCGCACTTTATCTTTATCCTGTCTTTCCTCGATATTCCAGGATTTAAAACAGCACCTGGGAATGTTCTGAAACCTATTTATAGCGAAAGACTCGTATAAACGTTAAAGAAAAAGAATGGCGAAACTAAATTCTCGCTTTATTGGTACATCGCGATGTGATTAATTAGCAGCATCGGTTTTTACTTCGATATATCTGCCTAACCATTTCTTTAGGCCTTTGGCATTTAGACCTGAACTTCGTGCAAGTTTTCAAAATTTGATTGAAAGTGAAACTATTTGACAGAGGGTTCGACGAGTTTTTTCTTAAATTTGGGAGATTTTTTTTCTGTTGATATTTTGAGAGTTTTCTTTATTTTTTGTTTGTTTGTGGGTGGGCTTGGAGAGGGAGTTTCGGTTTGTTGGGGGTTTTTTTTGGTCAATAATTCCCTGAGTGCAGCCGGTGACACTGCATGCAGAGCAGCGCCTGCTTAATGCCGCCATCGGGATGCTCGTTCACGTCCTGGGCGGCTCTGCAGCAATGCGCGGCAGCATCCCTCCGCCGGCTTGTGCACCCCCGGCGGGGAGCGGGGCTCCGGGCGGACCGGGCTCGGGGTCCCCGGGAGAGCCAGGCCTGAGGAGAGGCCGGCAGCGGGGGCGCGGGCCGCTCTGCCCGGCCCGGAGAGGAACATCCCGCGGGTGCCCTGGGGGCTCGGGACGGGCGCTGCGGCGGCGGAGACAGCCCTCACTCCGGGACTGCCGCCCCCGGGGAACAAACCCAGTGACCCCGCAGAGCTCCTGTGGGGGCTCGCAGGTGGAGACACCCTCGGTGGGGACACCCGCCGCCGGGGCCGACTGTCTCGAGTGTTGAGCATCACTTGCGTCAGGGCTTCACGTCCGCGCCCGTCCGGCTTCTCCCAGGTGAAAGCCAGCTCCGCGGGACACGAGTGGGCACCGGAGGAGCCGCGGCGCTGGCGGAGCGCACAGCGCTCGGGCCGTGGGTGCTCGGCTTTCCAAAGAGTTTTTTTGCTCCGCTGACGCATGATCCACCATGCTACAACGCTTACCTTTATTTCTAATTTAGAAATTATATTTTCCAAATAACTCGTCCCGGCAGTGCGGGAGGTTTCTTTTATTTTGTTTTGTTTTATTTTAGTCGGAGTCGTTTTGCCGTGAAACCCCCGGTTTTGATACCCGCTTCGCAAAACCTGCTCTCGGAGTTTTCTCATTTCCCATGCGCTCTTCGCTAACCTGGCAAACGGAAAATTGTGTTAAACAAACAATCAGTTGTCACACAATGTCGGGGTGAAATTGTAATAACAAATGAAACACAAGTAAATTGTGCTGCATAGTGTTGCTAAGCAATTGTTTGTTACGGGAGGGTGGTCACAGCATGGGTTGAAAGAGGGATCTAAAGAGGAGCATAGCACTGGGCAGAGCAAGCTGTTAGGTATGAAATACGGTAAACACAGCGCTGATTTTCAATATTATTACCCAAACACGATTTCATACAAAGCAATCACCATACACAAGTCTATGAAAATGCGCTTGTTGAAAAATAGGACTTTTATTTTTTTATTATTTTAATGTATTAAAGAATAATTCCGGGGATGCGAAACGCACCCAACCGCCTTCCCGGCGGAGTCTTCGACCGGCCTGGCGGCAGAAGCTGCCCAGGGATTGCCGGCCGGGAGGGGCCGGGGCGCCGCACCCCAGCACGCCCGACCGGCCGGGGCTCGCCTCGGGCAGCAGGTCCGGGCTGCGGCTCCCGCCCCACGAGGGGGTAACGAGGGGTGAACCTGGGCTTTGGGGGATGACCGGCGAAGAAACCCTTTCGGAAACGGCGCTTCGCGGCACATTTCTCTCTTCATCACTTATAAATGCCATCACCCTGCAACGTTCCTTCCCCACGTTTGTTTCAAATTGATTGCATCATTGCTTCACCCGGAAGAAAAGTATAATAGTCATACAATGCGAAATTACGGTAATTTGTTCCCAGAATAAACTTATCTTGAACTGATTAGGAGAGTCAGTCAATTGAAAAGGAGGCAGAAACGCGGTTGGGTTTTTTCTGAAAGCTTCCCTCTAACAATATCAGCTTCTAAAGTTTTCATTCATATAAACTTTATTAATGAAGATCTTTTATTTAAATGTCAAGGGGATTTGAAATTTAGAGTAAATTATGAAGCATGCATGTCTTGCCAAGTCATGGGTCAAATGCATTTGTGAAAAACTGCTAAAAGAGCATATGGTTTTGAATTTTTCTACAATGACTAGTGTTTAAATAAATTGCTTGTACTGCTTAACTTCATGTATAATTTTGACAGAAATTGGCCTATAGCCTTTTGATATGTAAACATTTCAGGCTTTTATGCGGTATAAAAAGACACTTGCTTTTTGGGATCAGCTAAAGCAGTCACCCTGTAATTCAGCAAACTGGCACCTAAAGTTACATTCTTGCTGCATTTCAGCTTTCAAGCGGCAGCATAAAGGGGGGAAGGAGAAGGGACATTTCAAAAGCAATTGGAATTAAAAACTGCGAATGAGGTGAGAATGTGCCACTCACTGTCTGATTGAAATGGATAAACTTTAGCACTGAGAGAATTCTCCGTCTTGTTTTCTAAAAAACAACAGAGGAATCAGTGAAAACAGTCTTCAATGTAGCACAGACCTGACTCGCATGTCAAATTAATGCCTTAAAACAAAGTCTGTCTAAAGTACAAATAGGTGTGATAAAGAAAACCCGGATATCCCTCCTGAATTTTGTCAGCTGTTTCTCTCCTACAGACTATCTTGGGCTGTAAAAATTGAAACAGACTTTTATACATAGAATATTGCATTCAATGTGTATAAATATACCACAACCCTTTGACATCACACTTGGCTAGCTTCATGTTCACTTCCATTTTACCAATTCTTAAGTCTTTTGCAGTTTTTTGCTCCAATAAACATTCCATTGACTTCGATTAGTGTTTTGTTTTGGTGATGTTTTGGGGTGGTTTTTTTTTTGTTTGTTTTTTTTGCTGGTTTTTTTTTTTGTTTGTTTGTTTGCTTGGGTGTTTTTTTTTTGTTTTTTGGGTTTTTTTCTTATTATTTTTTTCTTTTTTTTTTGGTGGTGGGAGGTTGTGTGGTTTGGGTTGTATTTTTTTTTCTTGTGAAGAGGAGACTAGAACATGCTAAGGGCTTCAGGATACAGCCCATAAAAGTAGTGGAGTCACTCAGTTTTAAGTCTTCTTAAAGTAAAATGATTTTGTACATGTATAAATCCACCAAGCTACTGAATAAATTCATTTATTACTAATAAATCTGTCTCACATAAATAAACCTCCTAATGTTGATTAGATGGATAAGCCTAGCACAGTGCTAGACAGAACAGGACCTGGATAGTTGCCTGGTGCCAGACAGCTCAATATGTTTATTTCCTGTGTGCTTTAGTGGGGACTAAGCTGAAGTTGGAAAAAGGTTTAAATGAACTATATAATTTCAATCTGTTACTGTAATAACACTTGTATTTATTGTATATGTCAGTTAGTCATACACAGAGTTCTCAAGATACACTACCCCCTTTGTTAGTGGTCAGAGGTGATTTTTTTCAGAATTGTCGTGAGTCGACATAGAAAAATTCTGTTACAGACAATTCAAATTCAAATGCTATAGCAATTTAAAAGCTGCTATGGATTCAGTCTAATTTGATATAAGCTAGTGAAGAAAGTAGATTCTCTTATTGGTTTCCATGAATTTGAACAGAGGCCAAAGAGATTTTTTTTGCGTTTCATATGTTTTCCAGCTACCAGCATACTTGGCAAATGAGGACATATGACATTAATGACTCAGCAAGAAAAAGACTTTTCATCTTAATCTGCATCTAAACTGAGCAGATTGTTGCAAAGAAGAGTCTTTTGAAGTACTACATCTTTACAAGGGGACAGTGGGAATGTGCTCTGGGTCCTTGGCTCCAATTGCAGGAGTCAACAGGAGGATGCCCTGCTACTTGGAAATTTTATTTTCCATCAAAAGCAGTTTGAGTGAGATACTTTACTCAAAGATATTGTGATCAAACCCATTTAAGCTCAGGAAAGTGGGATGATCTGGACATCTACATTAGGAAAAATTTCATTCTAAGTGATATGCTGGAGAGGCTGACATTGCAGGTCTGTTGCACACACGACTGATCCAGGTTTACGAAATGGTTCTCAATCACAGTACAGCCAGCAGCCAGAATTTCTCCTGGAAACTGAACATACTGTAGCAGTGTGCTTACCAGCTTCAAGACAAGATGGCTTCACTCTAACCTATTAGTACTTTAATATTTTTCTGTAAGGATGAGATAATTCTAATTCCCCTTGTTATACATACAGTCACATATAATGGTGGAGAGGCAGATATGTCTATCTGTTCCCTAAAAATGCTGTGCATGAGCTGTGCTCATAATGTTATTAAATCACTTTCTATGCCAGGATTTGTACTATTATAAGTTGAGTAAGTAAAAAAACACCCAAACCAAAAAAGCCAAAGGACCATTTTCCCAATTGATAAACATAAACCAAACTAAGTCTTCTGTTGTCCATTTACCTTATTCCAATAACTGAACTAAATTTTTGGATCATCATGTACCACACTGGATTTTAGACCATGATCCTGAGCACAGCTACAAATCAATGGAAATTGTGTGTGGTCAGCATTTATCATTCCACCCAAGTATTATTACATTGGCTAAAGATCCTTTCTGTAGTATAAACTGTACATACATAATGCCACCAGAACCTCTTCTCTCTCTGAAAAGGCCCTGGAGGTTACACCAGAGCAGCTCTTTATTTGTAATGCAAAAAACCCCAAAAGTCTTCACAAGGGAGTTAGAACAACAAAGTCAGCTTTAAAAATAAATGTCAACTGTCCAAAAGACAGCTACTGCATTGTTTTCTGTACCATGCACATGATGTATTTTCACACTTCCATGGTTTTCTGGGAGATTTAGAGTTTGTGACTATGACTGTAGTCTAATCTAACCGTGTTTGCCGTGGTGAAACTAGAACTGGAGCCCAATCCCACACCTATGGAAGTCTACTTGGTACTTGCCAGTGATTTTGAATCATAGAGAGTATCTTCCAGCTAAAAGTCACATTATCATTTCCGAACACTATATCACTGAAACCTAGTAGACTTTTTTTAGTGAAGTGTGCCAGATACATATCATGAATACATATCATTTGCATTTTTTACAAATCCAGGAAATAATATTAGTAATGAAGGTCAAAAGTACAAAAATAAAACCAAAAGATCTATAGTGTAGAAAGAGACAAGGAAGGGTAACAGATTTGAAGTAGGCAAGGCACATATGCCAGAAGGAATTACAGAAATACTCTCTTGGTAAAATGATGTTTTGATAATATCATTTAAATAAATATCACTATAATCTGTTTCAGTGACCAGTGCTTACATTAGGCAAATAACCACATCATCCAGTGAAGCAACCAAAGTGGAAGAGTTATTATATTTACCTACTAATGTTCTCAACTTTCATCTATGTCTCTATCACGCTGTCAGTAAACCACATCTTCATTTGTGTTCTAATCTTGTCAAAAATAGCCTATTTCTAGCAAAGATCACTTGTAGAATTGAGCAAAAGACTGAAACCACCAAATAACAGAACTAAAAAGTTGTGTTCATATGATATTATAAAGTTTGGATTTGTTTCTTTTTAGTATTTCAAAAGACAATTTAATTTACAATATTGATATACTTAAGTGTTTTGATACTTTCCTGGAAGCCTCCCAAAAATGTTAAATTCAGATATGATGAACTTGAAATTTGGATTAATTTATGGTTATTCTCTTTCTGACTAACCATCCAGTTCCAAACTAACCATGTTTAGATTTTTGAAGTCCCGTGATACATATTCACCTCTAGTTGAAAATTTGTAACATATACCTTTATATACTTTGAATCTCATCTAATGAGACAGGGAAATTTTTATAATTTGGGATTATATAATATTCTAGAGCAACAAGTATGTCTTTTGCTCCTATAAATCAGGAATATTATGCCAGTATTTATCCATTTGCAGCTGTCTCCAGACACTTTGCCTTTGGGTTTCTATTTTCTTTCTAATTCCTATGCACTGCTTTCTCACAGCTGAGTTCTTCAAACTTTTGTTTTTGAAGAGAACTCTGTTCTTTTATGAAAATATAAATTCAGAGGGTTTTTGTTGGATTTGTTCCAAAGTTTTGGTAAGATATGCAAGATCATAGTTTGGGCCTGGTGCCTGTTTCAAGAGGTCAGCATGCTGTGTAGTTAGATGAAATTCTGGGCTAGGAACTAAGCAGAGAACATGACACAGGAGCCAAAAGTCAGGGATATTTCCTTTTTCAGAAGTTTTATGGATGACATCCTCTTTGTTTATGTGCTGATGTGGCACAACATGCTTTTGGGAGTGAGGATGAATCCTTATGTGACTTTTGCAATTGGTAAAGATTCTCAGGGAGAGGGAATAATGGCTCTTTCCCATTCTGTCTCTTGCAGTGGGTATATCGACATACATTAGCAGCTGATTTGAGGATTAAATGTGCTCAAAACTTGGATGGATGGATGGATGGATGGATGGATGGATGGATGGATGGATGGATGGATGGATGGATGGATATATGCATTTCTTGGGCCAATTCTTCACTGTGGTTTAGCCTCAGGGTAGTAAACATGCATTTGCTACCACGTTGAGAAAACCCAGTGGGCATAAGATATTTTAGGAAAGATCTAACCAAGGTAGTCAGCGCATAAAGAATGTGAATTTATAGAGCACTCTGATCCACTCTGAATTTTCTCATGGAACAGGTTTTTTACTGAGGGTATTTTGAGCCTTTCAGCTATTTCGTTGTGTATACTGTGAGCATCTGCATAGCTTGAAGACAGTGAGTTGCAAATGTTTTCCCTACCTTTCTGCATGCTCCTAGAGAGACACCATAGTTCACAGAGCAGGCTTCCTTTAAAGTAATCTGTGGGCTTTTACCACTTCATGTTCAGAAGTGACCCAAAAATAAGAAAAGGCATCCCACTTAGGAGTAAAAGTCTTACTGAGACTCCAGATGTTTTCGGAACACCAGATTTTAGCCCAGTAACAGCTCTCACAATAACTGTCTGAACAAAAGTTTTTCTTTCCAAACCTTTGAATTTCATGTTGGTTACAAAATTTGCCGTTTTGAACAGGGCATGAAGATGGATTTGAAACAGCAGTTAGTGACAGCGACATCTACCCATTTTCATCACTAATTTGGTGTTCTATCTGAAAGGTTATCTATTTGTGTACCTTTAAATATTGCAAAACCCATGACAGGTGTCATGTGAAGTTCCTGTGTGTATTCATCTTGTCACACACATAAGACAAAACTTTTTAAAGTTTGGGATGACTTTCAGAACCTTTGTAACCCAACAAAGATTTTCCAATAGACAGATATATTCTCAGTCTTCCCAAAGCAGGTAGTGCACTGTTCTGGTTTCTTTTGATTGAAAAATATTTTCTTTACAAAGACATCTTGAGGCATCAGTTACCAGATGACTAATGCTTTAGTCTAGCTATTAGAGTTTAAATCCCACTAATTTCAGGTTTTCCTAACCTCAGACTGCCCTATTTCAGCAAAATGAGACTGGCCCATGTTGAAACATTAGCAGGATCCAGGGAAACCAGAGAATAACTTTAAGTATTTTGTACAAATATTCCCTAGTCTATACTCTGGCCCCAATAACTGGATTCCTAATTCTAAAATGATTTAAGCATGAACATCAGGTTCTGGAAAGAGCTATGTTGAAAGAAATCTGACTTTCTGGTGCACAGAATGCCTTGACTTCAGAACTGGCTGTGGTTAACAAAAGTGTTAGATTGACATGACATTTACTTACTCTGTCCTCAAAGAGGGAGTGATATTCAAACAATCTTCAGACTGTGTCTTAAATTTTCTGGACTGTATTCCACACTTGGTTGTGTTGCATGTTGTGCAGTCTCAAAAAAGACTCAAGGAGGAAAATTAAAACATTCACTCTTAAGCAATCCAGGACTTACACGGTGCACAGCAATTCCACCAACACACTTATTCTGAGATCATTGAACTGGTGCTGTCTCTCCAGTAAAATCCAGATGAGAAAATCTAGCAGTTGCAAATGTAACACCTTTAATTCTGACAATGCATTTGAATTTTCTGCCTGCTTACTGCATGTAGAGCAATTCTGTGCTGAGTGACTGCAGTAATATAGATACTGTTCATAAAGAGAAAGAACCATGGGACATAAAGTGGCATCATTTTTGTATTTTCCTTCCTGTGGGTTGCTTGAGTCCCATTGACCTGTCCAGCCTATACAACTTCCCTCTCACCCTCCCTCTGCTCTGTTAGTCTGGCTGCTGTCTATCTGTCACTTGAAACTGAGGGCTGATTTCAAACATCCTCAAACCTGACTGGTAAAACACAGGCTTTTCTCTCATGTGTCATTCACAATATTCATTTGGAGGGATTTAAATGGAATCTTGCTCTTACAGAACGAAGGAAATTAAAAGTACAGGAGGAGTCTGTTGTTTTGGCACTTGGCTGCGTTTTGCAGAGTGATGCAGAGTGAAGCATTGATAAGAAAAAGTATATGCTACCAGAAACAACTTAGAGGTTTTTCTGTTAAAACCACTCATTGCTCTGTGGCACTGTATAAACTGAGCAGAGTAAGGGACAGTAAAAGGCGTTCAGGAAAGGGAAACTCATTTAGTATTCATGCCATCCTACAAAGGACTTTAATATATGAACACATACAAACATATATAGCAACCACTACATTTCAGGCAAGAAACAAGTATCAGTGCATTCAAATTTATAGCACTAACAATCCACCAAACAGCAACTACCACAGATTTCCTTGGATATGTCTGACTTTGTGCAATCATACTGTGCTTATAGTGCACACAAACTCAGAATGTAAGCTGCAGAAACTTGCAGGCAGTAATCCTCAAGGGCTGCAGCGAGCAACATGACTACAGATACGATCACTTCTATAGCACTAGTCTATAAAATCTGCATTTTTTTTGCAAGATTAAAATATGATTTAGTGTTCCCAGAGGCAAGTGGGAAAGTTTGTGCCACTGCCTAGCCAAGGTGAGAGCTGAACTGTCCTCCTTCCCCTCCTGTTGCTTTGTTTTCTGGGGCTGCTCTGAAGCGGGGGAGGTGACCCCTGAGTGACAGGGAAGCTGCAGCGGCTCAAGCCCCTAAACGAGCTACACTGGCAACAAACTGACAGAGAGAGAATTTCAGTAAATCTACATTTCCTTTGGTTTTAACAGGAGTTGGGTTAGGTTTTAATTCAGATTACATTGCAAATACCTTCCTGTGGGATAACTGGCTAATTGCAAGTCTGGATGAAAACCACAGGACCTCGAGGGTAATTAAAACTCTCAGGAAAGGAGTACTTACTCTTAGGGAAATTACCTTGCTGTTGACACTGGGTGTAAACCACAGGTCCTCCTATTCCTCCTTCAGCAGGGCATTAAAATTGGTTGGTAAACATGAAAAGATCTGAACACTTTAATACCATTACAGAAAGCTCTGCTAGACATCCTCCTGTTCAGGGTCCAAAGTGTCACTTTTGTTACTGAATTCTTGTTCTGTACTGACCTTTTAGACCACAGCTACAGTTGTGGTCGTACAACACGTTCTCCAGTAATTTTTTCCACCCCAAGCAAGTTGTAGATTATCAATATAACGTTAGTGTGATTTAATTTTAAATAACGTTTTGAAATAGTCTTTGCGCTAGCTAAGTACTATGAACCACCAATTGCTGGTTTAATTATGTTGATTTTAGCTGAAGTCAACTCAATTAAGAAAGATTCAAATAAAATTTGAACCAGCCCCTCCAGAAAGGAGAGAAATAATACTGGGCCCATATGAGGTTTTGGGTCAATTTGATTAATCTAGCATAGAAACAACACTAAAAATATTTTAGTTGTCAAGCAGATTGGAGAAAAGTATTTTTTATACATTTTATAGAAAAGCTTTTGGGGGTTACTCTCTGCCAATGTATCAGTGGATTACTTCTAAATGCTGAAAATATTTAGAGCTACCTTTTATGAGAAGTGGGCCAAAATTGAAAGAACAGATCTGAACTCTTGAATTTGCAAGTTGGAATGTAATTCTCACACCTATTTATCCAGACTTGCCAGACTTATTACCACTACTTGAGCCCTAGGAGTGAACCTACTTTTACAGCTTTGTTTCCTGATCAGATGCAAAATTGCAATCCATGTATTTTATGGTTTGGGACTAGGCAGAGCCAAAACCTTGTAGAGCACCATTCCACTCAAGACCAAGTATTCTCATCAAGATCACCTAATATGCTAGGTCTTCTTATTTTTTTGAATATGCTTGTGGGATTTTAATATGATGTAAGTGAAGCACAGCTTAATGCAGAGCCAACACCAGAATCTTCAAACTCTGTCTCTGTCTTTTCTCCCCAGTAGCTGCAACTAGTCTGGAAAACCAATTGATCTAGTGCCAATTGCTCAGGCAAACAAGCAGTGCTAGCAGTATTTGATTTCTGAGCTTTTTTTTTATACTTTTTAAAGCAAGTTATTCATCCCACACACCTTCTAGAAGTTAATTTTTAAGCCATCATTTTTTTTCCAAACTATATGCACAGATACCAAAGTAATCCTTACACTCTCAAAAAACATGGAAATTATAGCATGTAGGACTTTAAACTGCTCTAGAGATGTTTGGGGAAAGAGAATACACATTCACTGTGAATAAAAGTGAGTTGCTGACCAATACAAACAAATGTAACCTAATCTATCTACAGCAGTGCTCTACCGAACACCTTTGCCTCCTATAATACAATTCTGCCAGAGCAATAAAATCAACTGTCTGCAACTGTTTTAGTTTGTTGTATGGTTAATACCAATAATGTACTCAAAATTGATGTTTAACAGAGTGAACTGATTTGTTAGAGTGTTAACAGCCACAGACTTTAACTAATAAACAGATCATTAACTGCTGGTAATAAACAACTTGCCAGGATCATTTATTATTTAAGAACATACTTTGTCTTAAGAAAAGATGGCCTACTTAATTCTATCTATGACACCTTTCTGGCTTCCATTCAAAATGGGAGGCACAGATGAAGCTACGGAGAAACTATGCTGCACACTCGATCAAAATTCATGAAAAAATGCTGGTTTTCATGAGAAAGTACTCACAAGAAATATATTAACTCCTTACACTGCTTAATAATATAGTCAGCATTTTTACTAAGCTCATTTTTAATACTGACTCCAAAGGAATCTGCGTTATAGTTCTGATAAAAAAATTCTTCATCCTTCTTTTACCTTATGGGATGCCACTGCAGAAAACATTTCCTTCTAGAAGTAGTTCTGAATGGGAGATGCTACTTAAGTACATAAAGGGTTTTCAGAATGAAAGAGGAAGGAAGTTAAAGGGTAAAACCATGCAACGTTTGTTACAAAAGAGGAAAGGAAAAAGGTAGCTTGAAATCATTCATTCTCAAAAAAACTTTTAAAAGGATGAAAAGTTGTAAATACACTACCTAGTTAATCTAGATGATGACTGGAGATTTGGAAGGAATAACAGAAAGTCCTTGTCTCCCCATGGTTTCTAAGACATTCCATGTGCAATAAAAGGAAGTCACACAATAAGATACACTTTGCATATTGGAGTGTTCTAATTTTGTCAATATTTGAAGTTCAACAGGGTGGTACCACTATAGTTTCCTT
Source organism: Trochalopteron elliotii (assembly GCA_024734555.1). Classification (NCBI taxonomy): domain Eukaryota; kingdom Metazoa; phylum Chordata; class Aves; order Passeriformes; family Leiothrichidae; genus Trochalopteron; species Trochalopteron elliotii. Next base: position 920,940 of record JANPWX010000143.1, on the reverse strand, counting down.
TTGGTTCTCACTTCTGAAAGAGGTGATGTAGCACAATGCTAATCAGATTGAAAAGCAGAGACACCTTCTAAGACTGATTATTACAATAAATTTAAGTTACCAAAGCAGCCAGATGAAGATTTTGTCCCTGCATTGTTTCAATCACCTTATTAGTCAAGCCCACAAAAATACAGCCATGTGTTCTGAATAAGAGTGAGAGATGAGGAGTTCAATGACAGTTTGCTGACATCCAGATTTTAGATCAAGAATCACAAAATATCAATTTATTTTCCAGTATCTTCTTAGAGCCACCAATATAAATTATGAGATTGTTTTTTCTAGGCACTGTGTAAATAAACTGTGCAAATACCTCAAAGAAGCTACAGGCTGAATGCAAATGCAGTCTCAAGACTGTAGTGTCAACCTTTAACAGCCCTGCTGAAATGTACATATAACACTTTAATTGCAGTCAGTTGAAGGATGACTTCTTTATGCCATATCCTTATGAGTGAAGAAATATCATTTAAAGAAAATTTTTCATTGATTTTTTATATTTACATAACTGTGCAAGCTCAGGAGAAGGCATTTTTAATATAATGTTAAAATAATTTTGACCTTAAACTAATATAAATTGCCTATTACTTGCAGTAAGAAAAAGATGCTGTATTTGCATGCTGGTTGGAAAAATGCTTCTATTTAATTGCTTGGGAAGAAGCAATTTATTTATAGGCATACTGTGCAGGAGGAAATTTGGCTCTCCTACCATATAATAAGATGCATGGCTCTCTGCCAGGATGCTGGCTATCCCCGGACATTTGGTGTTCCATATACCAAGAATGTGGAATTGCACTGCCTATAAACAGAGAAGTCTTTTTTTTTTTTTTTTTTTTCCCAAGGATACTGTAAGGCATGATTTTTCTTGAATGAAAAAATGAAAAATTAATGCAACATTTATGAAGTTGCAAGGGCAGAAACTTTGTTTTTTGTATTTATCACCAGTTGTATTAGTCAGCTAATAAGCAGTTAAAACAAATTACTTGTTACTCTTCCTTATCCCATTTAGGGAAGATGCCAAAAAAACCTCCTGTTTTGTGGGTTTTGAATATAGTTCTTCTAAATCAGGGCATTACACAAATATTTCCACACAGCAGGATGACTCAAATAAGTAATGCAAGACTGGGATTTACTAATCTGTCAGCAACAGCGTATCCAATTAATTCCTCTGTTTATTTAGGTAGGAGTTTTTTGCACTTTATTCTCTTCAATCTGTTTGACCATAGGGGAGAGAAGGCCTTGGGAGGAGAAGTGGAAATGGATTTTTGAAAGGGAGCCATAATTAGCTCAGTTCTTGGATTGAGCTCAGGAATGTTGTTACTGCTAAATAGCTCCTTAAATGGAGTATTTATAAACTACAGGCAAAGCTGTAATATTAGAAGAGAAGAAAACCCAAAATCAAATATATTTAGATGTTCAAGCCCTAGGTTAATGCCCTGGCATGATGACATAATCCAGCTCAAGGGAAGGGGAATGAAGAAACCTTTTCCTGATGGCAAATCAGTGCATAGCACACAGCCCTTGGAACCCATGGAGAGGATCTGGAAATTTTACAGTTTGGATACACCCTGAAGATCCCTTAAAGAGCACCTGGCTCTCATGGAGGGGCCACACAGGTCCTTCCCAAGGACCCATGTGCACACCCAGATGGAATCCACAGCAATACTGGGGAACAAGGGAGATCCTAGTTTGCCCACCTCTTCCCCTCTCTTCTGACCTCCCCAGCAGCCACCCCATACACAGCTTTCCCACGAGGGATTTTCTGCCCAGGAATGGCAAGGCTGCTTTCTGCCTTGTTTTCCAGTCCTCTGGGAGCAGGCAATGGGGCTGAGCTCCACCTCGGGGTATCTTCTAGCTACCCTATCTGATAATAAAACTGTATTTAACATTACACTCACACAGCCATGCCCTGTCATGCCCTGGATGGACCCAGCCCCATTTATTCAAAGCAGACTTATTTTTTTTATCACACACAGACTACATGGTCCAAACCAACTCCCCTGGAAGACATTTGGACTTCAACAGGGACAAATTCAGGGCAAAGCAAAATAAATCATTAAGCTATGATGCAGAGGATTTGTGCCAGGCCTCCACACAAGACTAAGTTTAATCATTGCAGATCAGGGTATTTGGGGACAACATCTATTTTGTAACATCATAAAAAAAAATCAAATAAGTGAGCCATGGCTTGTCCAAAATTTCAAATTATTTTCCACATTTAAGTATTTTTCATAGAAGAACTTTGCTTGCAACGTAATATCCCAACGAAGCTTGTTAAATGTTTTTCCAAGGCTATATGATCTTTATTAAAAAATTATAACACCGTCTACTAGACACAGGCAGAAAAGAAATAATCTCTTTTTCAGATTAAGTTCTTGAGAGCTTTCAATAGTGGAAAATAAACCTTACAAATTCTCTCCCAATTTCCATATAACATATCGTGTTCCAAACAGAGACAGTTGTCTCCTAGAGGTGCTGCAGTGCATCTATAAATTACAGAAATACTGTTTCCTTGGCAAATCTATTTTAAATACAATAATAAACTTAATGGGATTAACTTCTTGGAAATTTAGTTAAAAAGTTTAGTTCAATGGACCAAAACCCAGTGTGTTAATATATTAAGAGTGCAAATCAAAATAAGGGGAAATGGAAAACAGAGAAATAGATAAGCAGTAGACAGAGACAAAACCAAAAGAGCAGAGAAATAGAGAATCAATGTTTGCACCTGGATGCAAGTGGCTGTGTAAGGGTTTGATCCCAAAATGTGCCAGCCATGCTCCACACAGAGCCTTGCAGGCAGGACCTCAAAGGGACTCTGAGGTGCTGGAGCCCCTGAGTCCCCACAAGGGAGAGCTGGGACAACCTGAGACTCTGTGGTTGAAACTCAGCATGGGAAAGAGCTTCTTCCTGGTCACACCAAACAGATAACCTTAAAAGCTTTTGTCTGTCATTGCTGCAGGAGTTGGTGTGACCAGCACAAACAAGACTCTGGTGACAGCCTGACACATGGTGCATCTTCACTGCCACCAGCAGCCAGTGCTGCTGGGACCCCCATCTCATCTTTCAATACCTTTACCAGAGGGAGTGGGGACACAGAAGCGCAATACTCCTTTTCTGCAGTATATATACATACAGGTGCATTTATGTGTAGAATTACAGAATACTCTGAGTTGGAATGGACCCACAAGGATGATCAAAGTCCAACTTCTAGCACAGCACCATCTCCAAAAGTCACACCATGTACCCAAGAGCATTGTCCAAAAGCTTCATGAACTCTGTCAGGCTGGTGCTGTGGCCACCGTCCTGGGGAGCCTGTTCAGTGCCCAGTCACCCTCTGAGTGTGTATATACATCTGTGCATGTGTGTATGTGTATTTGTGAGCGTTTTTATGTATAAGCCTATAAATTTCTGAATATGCGTGCATATAGAGATATACATATGAGGAAGTTTTCTCCTACAGTATTCCCTTTAACCATGTTATTTAAGACACAAAACTCATGGGGGAAGGAGGAAGAACAGTGATGGGAATCAAAAACCATCTTCCTAATTGATGTTTATGAAACTTGATGAGTCCAAAGAACATGGCATTTCTGACTTCCTCTGAGGAGGTATTGTAATAAATACAGTAGATAGACCTTCATGTATACCAGAGAAAATGATCAAAACTCTGTAGCCAGCTCTATTTGGTTTGGCATTGCCTATACTACAATTCCAATTTTAAAAACAAGCTATAATTATATTGGTATTTTATAAAAAGTAGAAAAGAAGAGATACATTTTGTTTGAAACTACTTCTACTCAGATATTTGAATTTCTCTATTTCTAGCAAGAATTTTTTTTTGTTGTTATTATTATTCCAGTACATCCCTTGCTTAGTTCTTCAAGCAAATAAAAAAATCAGAACTGCATGACTGGAATTCACCACATAGTTGTAAAACCTTTATCTGATATAGACACATAAGCATAAATAGAATGTGGCAGGATCATGAGCTGAGTTAAATATTGATTGGTATAATATAAACATACACAGTTGAATAAATGTTGAAATAACACACTGTAGTAATTTATGAATTTTTCAATCAAAAGTTATTTCTGAACTGTTTTAGTATTTGAAGACAAACACATTCCTGGGTGTTTATCATTTGCAAGCATGTGCTTTTTTGTGCTTATTGCCAGTTGTTATTCCTTCTGGATGACAAACCACCTTGGGTACATGGTACTGCTTTGTTTTCTAATTGGAGAACAGAAAATAAGTCTTGCAGGAACCAATAATAAGAGTTTTAACTTTTTTTTTGTAAACGCTTTCATTAACACAAACAATTGTGATCACATTTTACTGAATAGGAATTAAAACATTTCAAAGCATCCTTCAAGTGCATCTATTATATCAATCACCCCTCCCCACCTATTTTTTAGCCATTCCTATACACTCTGTGCACACAGCCAAAATCAAAACATTTTTCTATCATGGTGCATGACTAATGAATTTTTCTATTTTAAAAATAAAAAACTGCAAACACAGATTAAATATCAATTATCAAAATTATTTTATGAAAAATTCTGCTGGTATTTCTATTTTTTATATTGTTTGATATAGAAATATACCAAGACTTAAATCTATATTGATCATAAAAATATCCTGTTCCCCTCTGGTTTTGTGGACACTTCTACCTGTGAAGTCAGTAGTATTTGACTTAAATCTGGAGCAGCAAACATAAAGATCTAAACATTTGTGGTTTGCAGTTATAGTTATAAGTGTGCACATATATATAAATACACATAACTATTTAATTTATTTTAATTTATTAAGCATTTTTTAATCCAGCAACTTTATAGCTGGTCTACTGTCAGCCTCAAAACTTAGAAGTTCTTGGTCAGAACCTAAGACAGTTCAGTCCTACTAAAAAATTGAATTTGAAAGTATTTGGCCTTTTCCTTTGCTTTAAGTCTTTCAGGCTCCAACTTGCAAAATTTTCTCTTCATCTACAAGATTTACAGGCATTCTTTTCAATGAAAGCTGAGAGTCACAGGTAATGAGATGTCTCCAGGAGTTGGTGCTTTATGGAAAAACACCAAACATCATGAGACTTGTAATAAAATGATGAAAGTTGGAAGCACTGTTGTAGTCTTACTTTCAGAATACGATTCTTGTAAAACATGAAATAGCTCATGCTAAACCAATTTTTTCATATTAATACCTCTACATTTGATACTCACACTGGTAGGCTGAGAGTTATCTGGTTTTTTTTTTCATAACAGAGCAATTTACATAGCCATGACAGCAAACTTCAGTGGCTAAAAACTAATTATATATCAAAGACTGAGGAAGGGAAATTAACTGTTTTTCTGAAATATGATTCTTGTTCCATCTTGCTATGGCTTTGATCTGACTTTTTATCCTGAAGTCTTACCTTACATGACCCTTCTATGGTAGAAGCACAGCATTTATTCTGAAAGGAGAAAAGTGCTTTGTGGGTGGCAATATTTTCTCAGAAAGGGAAAATGCTGCAAGTGTCCAGCCAGGAAGGAAGGAAAACACATCACACATTTGGAGCTCTACAGGCAATAAATTTGTTGTCAATACTCAGGTTCAAATACCATCATCTAGGGAAAAATTCCCAATAGAACCACAGTGTGGATGAGAAAATAATTTTGGTCACTCATCTTCTGACATTTTTATGAATTTAATTTAAGGTGACAAGAAGAGACCTAGTAAAAATGGCTGAATGCCTACCAAAGGGAAAAAACAAATAATCTAAAAGAAAATGAAACACTTTTTTTCAGAAGGAAGTCTTTCATGGCTGTTGGTGTGTTTCTGTGTTCCAAGCTAAAAGTATTCATACCAGCATTTCAGTAGTGGGACAATAAGAAAAAATAGCCACAGAAACATTTTGAATAGGCTGATCTGAGCTACTTTTAGATTAAGAGTGACGTTGAAGTCTGAACTGAAAACTGAACAAGGTAATTGGGGCTCTCAGTTTGATAAATTTCTTCTGTGATTTTGGGTAAGTCAAGTGATTTAGTATTTACTATATTTTTAAGCCCAAATTTGCAAATGAGGTAACATACTTATTCATAGGAAGAAATCTGATGCCTTCAGGGCATCCAGCCTTCTTTACTAGCATTGCCTTTGTGTTCTTAAAGGAAGCTGTACTTCGAAAAAATTTATTTCCCTGTCCTTCCTTTTTCTCCTCTCTCCCATTGATGCATATTTAATGGGATTTTCCAGGAAGGAAAAGGTCCTAAGTGGTGTATTTGAGATAAAGGGCACTCTTTGGGCAAGGAATGATAACCACATGCTGGGCTGTGTTAGTGAGTGCAGTGTGCAACTCGGTGTGATTATTCTTCTCCCTTAGCACAAGTGTGATCAAACAGAGGGTGCTGTGTCCAGTTTGATGCCCATCAGTATAAGAAAGAATTGTAACAACTCCAATGGAGGGCCAACAATATTATTATGGAAATGAAGCACATGATGTACAAGGAGAGAAATAGATTTATTTAACCTAGAAAAAAGAAGGCTTATAGGAAATCTAACTGCTTCCTTTAGTTTCATAGTTATAAAGGAAATGGAGGAAGACCCTTCTCCCAGGTGCACAGAAGAAGCCAAAAGGCAGCAAAGAAGTTGCAACAAGAGAAATTTCAGTTAGATACAAGAAAAAAATTCCTCGCAAAACTGTTGCCCAGAGAGATTGAGGCATTTGCATACCTGGAGAACTTCATAAAAACCTGAGCAATAAAATTAGCCCTACTTTGAGTGGGGATATAGATCAGATGTGATTATGATGAATAAAATCTCCTTTTCATCCTCAAGATAGATGTTAGAACATCATTAGAACAAATTAACTTCCACATTTTTTTCTCCCTTGGAAGCATGGTGATGGTGTTTGCTTTAAGTGTTACTACTGAATTTATTCTGGAAGCTTCACTGCAGTCCAGGGTGTGATTAACGTCTTTACAGATATACATAAGCAAGCTTCAAACTACTGTGCTCAAGATCTACTAGCTGATTAGTTCCATCAACACAGAGCTATCTACTAACCATATTCTTCAAGTATTTGGATTAATTAATGATGCTAGGTTTTGCAAACGGATTGTTTTGCATGTTATCTATGACATGTGGTTTATAATCACACCTTTAACTCACAGGTGTTAACAAAATCGTTCTGGCACTACCTTCAATAAAGATCTCCCATTAAGAGTGCCTAGAAAATGGGTTCCTGTCTATTTGTGCTGAAGCAGGCCCTTAGGTACCAGGAACAAATAGATAAGTAGTCTTGTTATAAAGCACTGGCAGTGCTTCATCTTTGTTTAGAGTCTTTAGTTTTGCTTGCTAATTCCAGAGGCAATGCATGCTGGGTACATACTCAACAATCCAGTTACCATCATGATACTCTGCTGTTCTGCCTTCTCTGAGGTATCAAAAGGCATCAGAGGTGTCTCCTCAGGAGACTGGGAAAGCTGTGAGGGAAGGCTCAATATCTACTGAGCAACAAAGGATCTGACATTCCCCAAGTAAGTTGAGGAACTTGTCCTTCAGGAACAGTGTCCTTAAAAATTTGAGCAAAATTAACAAAGAAAAATAAATGAAAGCATCTGAAGAACTTCTGATGCACTCACTAGGAAGCAGAGATTACTCCAGTAATGTGGTGAGGATTGCTCTGGACTACCCAGCCTACCAAATTGGTATTTTTCTTGCTGAAGTTATATACAACCTCTAGATATACCAGTCCTTTGTTTTCCACTGAATGGGACACTGGATTTACATCTTTACAGCTTCAGCAGGTGAGATCTAAGGTGCTTTTGAGCTCCTGGATAGCAATCACAGCAATTTGCTGTGACTGCTCTGAGGGGGTCCCACACCCAAAAAGAGGCCAGCTTTGCTCACAGTGATATCGGATGATCTGCAGCTCCCCATCTGGAACCAGAGCTCTTGTCTAACAGCTGACAAGTCCCTGTGGCCTGCTGTGGGTCAGTCACTCAGACCTGAATTCATTGCTGTATGTAACTGCACACAGGATTCCCCCACACTGATTTAGTCTGAGCAATAAGCCATCAGAAGTCTTGAGCCATGACAGAGGTGGGTTCAAAAACTGTCAGATGAACCAACTGAAATTATCTGGTGGACAGGAATTATTGGCACCATGAGAAGTTGTTAAAGCTCCCTGTGAGCACATGCTGATCTAGGAGGAAAATCTGGCTCTGTGAAAGTCCACAGATTGGCTAGCACCATTTCACACACATCTTATCAAAAGTGACTGTGAATTCTTGATTTAGTTGGGGCCAATTTTAGGGCAAGGACTTGCAATGCATTGCAATTGTATGAGCCACACTGAAATCTGGTCAGGGCATCAAGTTTCTGAGAGTTGTAGACAAAACCTGAGTTACTGTTGATCAGACTGGATTTTCTCTTTTTTTCTGACTAGCTGTCCAGAGTTTTCTGAGTGAATGAATAGCCAGCCATTTTCTCAAGTGAATAAGTCAAAGTAGATTCTAAGATGCTCCACTTTAGAAATTACTATGATCACTGGATATAAAAACTCTTTTCTTGGTAAATAGTGGCTTTTCTTAGAGGCATAGTTCTGAATATCATTTTACTCTTGGTGATGATTAAATTTTCAGATTTCGACACCTTAACAATTGACCTTGATCAAGGTTCTGAATTGTCTGTCATGTGAAAAGAGCTTTAGACACCAAGCAATTATTTAGTGATAGCCATCAGGATAAATATTCACTGAAAAGAAAAACAGAATGAGTGCACATCTCAAATAGCAAGTGCAAAAAATATAATCAAAGTCAAAACTTAATTTGCATGTGTCCACAAGTCTGCACTATAACTTTTCCCACCACAATTTCCCTGTATCGGAACATAGCAAAGGTAAAATTTAAGACTTCAAAATAAAATTACATCTTTTCAATAGCTATCACAAAAAGATGAAGAGCTGAAATCTAATGTAAAATCAAATTAAAGCATATTATAGTGGAAATTCCATTTTCATTTTGCACATTTTAATACCTTGACTATTTACAAGCTAAAGAGATAACATTCCACTTAGATACAGCTACTTCTGAAATCTGAGAAAAAGCAAAATGCACTTGCCTCTTTTCACAAGCAACTGTGGCATATCCAGCTAGAGCCAGGCTACCTATTAAATTGGTTACATTGGAAGAAAGCTGATTACAGATTTTGTGTCCCTTTCTTTGTTAAAGAAAGATTTATGAGGTCTCAAATTGAAACTCTTTAAGGTGAAACAGAAACTCAGAAACCACTTAGAAGAATTCAAACAAAGAAAAGTCCTGCCCATCTGTCAAAGAGGCTTTTAAATATTCAGCCTAACAGCAGGAAAAGAAGAAAATATCACTCATTGGACATTATAGATCATCACAATATCTGAGCACTATCACATCACAATATCGTCACCATTGAGCTCCCTGCAGTGCTGAGGACAGCTCTCCCTATCTATCCTAGAAAGATGAGGACAAACATTTCAGCAGGGCCTGTAGGGATTGGACAAGGGGTAATGTTTTAGACTTGGACAGTAGTTTAGATTAGATGTAAGGAAAAAGTTTTTTTACAGTAGAGTGATGAAACACTGGAACAGGTTACCTAGAAAGGTGACAGATGCCCTGTCTCTGGAAACATTCAGAGTCAAGCTGGATGGGGCTCTGAGCAACCTCATCTTGTTGAAGATGCTCATTGAAGAAGGGTTGGACTAGGTGTTTTTAAAGGTCCCTTCCAACCAACTCTATTCCATGATCATATAATTAGGTGAAGACCAAGCTATCTCTGAAGCCCCATGACTCTTGAAGTCTTTGGTATCTCCCCTTAGGCTGCAAAGCAACATCTGTTTGGTACTGACCCTCCTGAAAATAACATCATTTCTACAATGCCTCATTTCCTATCCACCCCCATCAAAGGTTGAAATACTTGTGTACAATCAGACCTATCTGCTCCTTTTGGGAGGCCATGTTGCACATTTTCACCCTAAAATGCATCACCATGGCCAGGAAAGTCCATCATTTTAGGTCTCATTTTCTTGATGAGCTCCTTATATTTTGCAATGGCAAAAACAAGTGATTAGGACTACCTGAATGGAGGTTGTAGCAAGATGGGAGTTGGTCTCTTCTCCCAAGTAGCAAGAAATAGGACAAGTGGAAATTCCCTCAAGTTATGCCAGGGGAGGTTTGAGTTGGATATTAGGAAAAATTTTGTCATGAAGAGGGTGGTCCAGCATGGAATGGGCTGCCCAGAGAAGTGTCAGATTCACCAGCCCTGAAAGTGTCCCAAAAATGTGTGGATGAGGTGCTTAGGAACATGGTTTAGTGGTGGACCTGGCAGTGCTTGGTTAATGGTTATACTAGATGGTCTTAGTGGTCTTTTTCAGTCTTAATGATTCTATAATTCTATATCCGTTGACACCAGTAAATAATGTTTTCTCAGAGGCTCATCTTCAGTTCAGCTTTTTACTTTAAGCCCTTTTCCTTTAGCAATGATTTCAGTTAATCTCAGGTGTTTTCACTATGATTCATAGACCTACCATTTGTCCATGACTCTGAAGATATCTTTTCAGGAGTTTTTTTATTATCTTCCATAGTCTAAAGACCAGCCCTGGATGATTGCATCTACTGTGAAACTGCAACATCATAACTGCAGCTGGTCATCCTGGCATTCCTGTGCTCCAAAGGTGAGCTCCTTATCAAATCTATTTCCTAGAATGCTACATGAGCTACTGATTTTCCGAGTTATTCTTCCCCTTCACAGCACTAAGACATTGCTATTTTCCTTTACTTCAGTAATTCAACCAATACCCTTTCTCCTTGTCACCCAAGGTACTCTCAACAGAGTAACTTCCCCTTCACTTCTCTGGGCAACTCAAATCCTTTCATTTGAGTTCTTTCTTTTGGCTTGGATTCAAATAATCTGACCAAGAACAAAGAATTTTTTGAAATGAAGGATGAAAACGCTTCGCATTAATGTATTTTTTTTCTAAAACCTCATCATAATGGGCTACCTAATTAACATAACTCATGGTTTTTAGATCCCACACAAGTTCTCTCTAGCAATGTTTTGCCTGCTGTCAGCTGAGCTGCCCTTTGCAAGAAAGCATCTCACTTATCAGTCCCAAGCAGTGAATAAAGTTTTACCAAAGTTTATCTGCAGGACCATATACAGCCAGGCAACACACAAATGAATATTTATGCTTTGCTTATGTTAAACCTTATCATCCATCAACACTTATTCTCACTTTTCCCTACTGATTCCTTGTACTAGTAGGTTTAACCCACTTAATCTCTGAGTGTCTGTGACTATAAAATAAGATAAGGACACAAGGACAACAATATTACCTACTACATGGTCTTTAAGACTTATGGAAAATTCCTGAAAGTGAGAATTTTTCAGCAGAAAAAATGTCAGAATCTGCTTATGATATTTGGCTGGATCCTCCACTATGCTAGCAATGTGCTCAGTTAAACTCTGTAAAGTTGCACCATTACATGAAGCATTCAAGTTCAAGAGTTTTTCCTTCTAAACTGATTTGTTAGAGTTTGTTTTTGTTCATTTTCACCAGTCACAAGAATTGTTTCTAAACCTTAAAAAGTGTATAAACTAACTTTTAATTTAAAACATTCCTGCAGAAAAAGTGCCCAAGGAAAATAGCTATTCCATGCACAATAGTGACACAGTGACTTACAATGACTAATTAATGAGAACACCTGGAGTATCTTTCAGAGCTAAACTGGAAACAAAATACTGGAGATTAGGTTTTCAAGCTACTGGTGGTCCCAACTAATCTCTTTCAGGTGTAAACCACAGTGTACGTGGAAAGCAAATTCTGACTCATTCCTGCGAGACAGGAGGTCTTCGGGCTAATAATTGCAGTATGTAGTTTCCATAAAATTTACGAGGTTGGCTTTAAATTTTAGTAGTGGCAGGCCTGCAATAAATGCCAATGAGGTCCATCAAAATGAGTATTTGTGTGTGTCCTCATAAAAATAGATCAACCTTTTTAACAGACTCCATGCAGAGGAATTTGTATAATTACAACACATATCTACAGCTTTAGAGTCCTTTCCACACCAAAACCAACATGCTAAGTCATAAATGCAGAGGAAAAATAAACACAGGAACATAATAAAAGAGATTTGGTTGGGTTAAGTCACTCTGTCTCAGCTGCCATGTTGTAGCTAACAGAATTTCCACTAGGGGTGGGCAAAGGGATTATTTTCCCTGTTTGTCAGCTCTCCCCTCACCTTTGCCTCTTGCACTCTTGGGGATGGCAAACAAGTCTGTTCACATAAAGGAAAGGAAAGGAAAGGGACAACCAAAAAGGAGGAAGGGTCTCACCACACATACATACCTAAACTTCCAGATCATGTATTAACTCTTATCATGCTGGTCTTGATGAAAATGCTCAACAAGGAATGAGAGGTGCTAGGCAGCCCAAAAGAAAGGACAAATTAAATTTACATGTTGTGCATTGTGTCTATAATTTGCCAGTTCCATGGTCACAGCTGAATTGTCAACTCCAAGTAATAAAATATGGTTTAGGTCTGAGATTCCCCACCATGCCAAGTTTCCACAGAGTTCAGCTGAAGTGGAAAGGCAGTTATGATTCACTGATTCTCTCCCCAGCTCAGCCACAGCTCTCATCCTCATGAATTATCCACCAGCAGGGAAGAACTGGAGTGTTATATGTCACATACAATCCTCATCCAAGACTACCTCTGCTGCCAGGGACAAGACCCACAGACTATGGAAGCTGGGGTGTCTGGAGGGATGAGGGGCAGAAGCCAGGGAAAATGCTACTTGGAGGCCTGGATGCATTTTAGGATAATGTTTTTCCTAATAAGAGTGGGACTGGGGTTTGTAAGTGTTTATATACCTAAAAGCACAGATGGGCATTTAGTGAGATTTTCAAAAATTCCCATGATTTTTATAGGAGTTAGGAGATGTTAAAAAATCAAGAGACACCTTTAGTTTTCAAGTATTTATAAAGGGTCTGGTCTAAAAGTCAGCAAGTGCTTTCCAAATTGGCCTTGTTTTTGAGCAATTTCCATTGCCATAGCTTTGCATTGTTTTAAATGGACTTAATTCCACTTTTGCGTAACAGCCAGAAAAGAGAGACTATGTGTGGGACTCAGTTTGATTTATTTTAGGCATCTGAAAATGAAGGGTGAGAGTCTCAGCTGCTGATCTACCTACTGAGAGAGCAGGCACATTGGAAAGGGATGAGTCTACCCCTGGAGGTGCCTGTCTCTCTCCCTTGACCACAGAGGCAGCACAAGCTCAGATAAGACATCTAATTTGTAACAGCTGAAGCCAGATGAGATGAATTCCTCCTCCTCCTCCTCCAGCGACTTAGCCAAAGGCACACAGAAAACAATGGGGGAGCAAAACACTGAATTCAGCCTCCCAAACCTCTAGACAGGGTTTAATCACTGAACTGAGTTTCCCTCTTGAGAGGAGATATTGGAGACTCTTGCCAAAACAAATCCAATTGGTACATGATGAAAAGCAATGAAAGTCATGCTGACCAATAAGTACAGAGCTGGGAGCTGGAGGGAACAAAAGGGTCATACCCAAGCTTAAAGTCTTTCCCCACAAGTTAACCAGTTCACAAGAGCCGTGGCACCACAGATATGCAGAGGCTGCAGCCACCCAGGGAAGTACAGAGGAACAGGACTGCCTGGGCATGGGACCTGACAACAGGAATCCAAAACTAGTTTCAGCCAACCAGCTGTGCTACTTTTCTCATGACATATCTATCTCACTACCCTGATCAAGGTCAAAAGGCACACATTTTTCTCTTAAAAAAAATAACTGTTAATAATAAGGAAGAATAACTGGCAATACTTCAAAATCCTAGTGAAAGCTGAAGATAGTCTGAAGTTTTGCAACACAACACAATGCTAAATCACAGTGAGGCACATGAAGGAATAGCTCTTAAAAAACAGTACAGACAAATAGTACTTGTATTAAAACTTTCTGTTTCATTTGAAGTTTTCATGTTTTTTTCATTTCAACTGTTTGCTACTCATTCTGAAGAGGATACTGTTCTCCCCCTAATGAACTCTGAACCTTATCACAGAAAGGGTTCTAAATATACTTGAGGAGATGTTCTTTCTTGAAAGATTTCTTACATTGCCTCCTAGTTTTTAAATAATAAAAATTAACCAATAGCAAAACTTCTCATAAAACTAGATGATTCAAAAGCAATTGCTTCAAAAGTTATAGTAGAATGATGTAAACTACTTCTAGTAGCTATGAAAGGCAAGGGAAGCTTTTCAAAAGGTCTCCTAATTATGCCGTTTCTTGCTCTCCTTGTGCTGTAGATCTTGCCATAACACTCCTCGGGCTTCTTCCCCCTCATGCCTTTTAAATTACATTGGCGAATAAAAAGCAGTTAAGCATCCAGAGCAGCCAAAAACTTTTGCCTTAATGATAAAGTCACTGGCAAAGTCCTAGTTGATGTCAGTGTGGCCAGGCCTTTACTCCAACCATGGCTTGTGAGATCCCAGGCAGAGCACAGGCACAGACTGCAGACATGTCCTTCAGGACTGGCATCTGGCAGCAGCTAGATGACTTTGCTAATAAATTTATTATGGTCTTCTGAACATTTATCATGGACACACTGGATCCCAGAGTCTCGGTGTGATGTGCAGTTGCTCTTGTTCCAATCTCAAAACCAGCAACCAGCAATTTAATATTATTTGTGTTTCAGTTTTCCTTGTGCCTCTATATGGCTCTGATGTTCGGAATGCTGTTGGTCACGGCAGTACCCAGTCAGCCCTCTTCAAGGTGCAACTGCAAACCCCTGCCTCCAGTCCAGCCTTGCAAACAGCTGGAAAATTTACTCATCTTTTAACTTTCTGCAGGACAGTTTGCTACACAAAAGCTTCAGCAGAGTTTGTGCTAGCTATTGTCAACATGTACAAATGGGCAGTACCCCAGAGGGTTTATGAAAAATTAGACAAAAAGCTGTCAAGTAGACAAAATGGCATTTCACTTTCAGACCCAAATAGCTAAACAAAAGTTATGGTCTTCTGGGGTTTTCCATAAGAAGGAGCTGGCAGTTGTTGGGTGTTTCCTTGACCGACCTGAGGAATCTGTAAAGCACCCTGCTTTGGGAGGCCAGTAGTTCAGGAGCCAGCTCTCAGTATGTTGCCCAGTTACCACTTTGCTGAAAACCTTGTCCATTTTCTCTGCTTCTCACAGACCTGACTCTGACACTCGTTTTGGCTGACAAAGCTCTGAATATTTTTGCCTCTTTTTCTAGGTTATTTTCCCTGCTTCTCCTTCCTCCCAGACACCAAACAGCTGTCAGCAGCACCCTAGGTCAACTCCAAGTGTTGTTTCAGCAACATTCGCCCACATTTGTCTCTGAGAAGCCCTTAACTTATGCCACTGTGGCAGTAGCATTCCAAGCAAAGCTCATTACAGAACAGAATTTTAGCCCCAATGTCTGTCACCAGGAAGACAATGCCCTGGTGCCTTTAACCTAAGCAAACTCAATGGTATGGGAGGGTGAATTCTCACCTATTTCACTCCCTTGTTAACCTACCTTTTCATAATTAACAACAGAAGTAATTCTGGGGCAATGGGGCATGTCCTAAGTGTGTGTAAAGAATTAATCTATTTTAGTTGCTATACATCCAGAACAGATTTGGCTTAATTAAATAACGGTATTGTAACTTTCACAGCTCTGCACCAGTCTAGGCAGTTACCAGCTGCAGAGACTGCTGTACATGAAAAACCAGTAAAAATATGCATGAAAAACTCAGTATCATCGCTCCTTTGAGGTGCGATTTTCTTTCCAGCATATTCTGGAGCTTACTGGTAGCTCAATGAAACAGCTCACTGTGTCTCCAGATCCTAAACTTCTTTTTTTCTTTTATGTACTCATACAAGTAACAAATCTTTTTCTGAATTTTTGATTTAAATACCATGTATTTTTCAGGAAATTTGAAAGCTTTTGAAAGATGTCTGGTGATAAGCCTGACAAGAACCAGCATGTTGTGTCTATAGAGCAAGGCAGAGAGGTCACGGGCTTCCACCAGGGAAAACCTTGGTAAGAAGGAGCCAAATGCCAAGATTCCAGCAGTGGGTTTTCCCCTAGAGCTGCCATCATAGTGCCAATTCCTATGGCCTTTTTCAGTCACACAGGCTTTGCACCTGAAATGGTGTAATGGGGAAAGGAGGAGGAGAGGAGACCTGGTGTCTGTCATGTCTAACAGGTTGTACACACGAAGAGATCAGCATTGCTCACTCACAGCCTGGACTGCATTTTAGCAAGTGAGCTAAGGATGAAAGGTTTTCTGTTCCCACTGGAAACCCTCAGAGCCATCCATTCACTCTATCATGTGTTCACTATCAGAAACTGCTCTTCAAAGCTGAACAAAAACTACTGTGCTGTTTATAATTGACAAAGTTAATTGTATGCAGCATATTTCCTCTACCATAAATATTCCCAAACACCATTTGTTTCTGGATTTCACTGTTCTCTTAACTAAAGAACAGCTACATTATTGTTTCATCTGTAGCCCAACTATTTTCTTTACATTTTACCACTAAATTGAATCTACTGCCAGTAATCTAATTTACATTTAAAATGCACAATATGCCAACATGACCAGACTTCAATAAAATTTTTACTAAAACTCATAAATGCCTTGATTCTGGTGTTTATAGAAATTTTAGACTGTTCATTCCCTGAATGTTATGTCGCTAGCATCCTGAAATCATTCCCATATGAAGTAAGAAATATTCTTATATTCAAGCTGTGTCAGGAAATACAAAATACAATGTCACTTGCCATTGCTCTCAAAATCAAAGATTTGTCATCTCCCAACAAAATGATTTGGATGGCATGTCCAGCCTGCAGTAGCATGGGGTATTAACTCCACTCACCTGTTTTTGTTATTGATCCAGCACATCTTGTTCCCTACATTTCAGATTACAAAAATTTCTTACCATCCTTGCTTCGTTTATTTTTTCTTCTTGTGCACACAATTTCTTGGTTTCAAAATACTGCAGAATTCTTCAGGTGTCTTATGAGCACTCTCCATCACCACTGAATCTACTCAGAGGCATGTTTCCTGAGTACCTACCTGACAGTACCAGGAAGTTCATTTACTAGAGGTTTAGATTACATTTCTCAGTTGGATACTGGTTGTCAAATTTGAAATTTTGGCAAAACAAAAATTATCAGAGGTTCAGGTAAAACTGGAACAAGATTTCAGGGTGATCTTTTTTTTTTGTTTGCTTGGGGTTTTTTTTGTGTGAGGTTTTTAATGCGAAAATGGATTATGTAGAAGACACAGCTCATTTGTGTACTTACTAAACATTTTGATTTCTTTTTTAAAAACAATATTTTCAGGGGTATTAGGCTAAGTAGAGTTTTTAAAAGAAAAAACTGAAAGCAAATACATTTGCTTCCTATTAAAGTTTTTTCTCTTGCTTTGAAACAAAGTGGTGGGGTGTGTGTAGGCAGGCATATGTTCATACAAAAGGAAATAGAAAGGGTTGAGTTTTTTGAGTCATACCCTCATTACAGCCTGTATGAGTTCAAGAAGCATTTGGACAATGCCTTCAGACACATGGTGTGACTCGACTCCTGGCCCCTGTGCAGGGCCAGGGGTTGAACTCCATGATCCTGATGGGTCCTTTCTAGCTGAGCAAATTCTATGATTCTATGATTTTCCTTTTTTGTTCTTGTTTTGTTTTCTTTATTTTACTGCAGCAATCAAGCCAGTTATAAATTACTTCTGAAATTCTGTTCATAGCACTTATTTATATCCTTCAGCTAGTCTTTGATTGTCCAAATTCTTTCTTGTTTGATTGTGCTTGTCAGAAATTCACAAGCTAGCACAGCACGAGGATCAGTGGCCACCTCTTCAGCGCAGTCATAGCTTCAGTCAGTGTCCATAAGCTGTTCTGCAGTGTGGATACTCTGATCCAAAGACATTTTCTTACTTAAACTTATTTATTGTAGAATCATAGAATAGGGACCCTAAAGACCACCTACTTCCATCCCCTCTGCCACAGGCAGAAATGCCTTTGACTAGACCAGATTGCTCAGGGCCCCATCCCACCTGGCCTTGAACACTTCCAGGGATGGGATATCCACAGCTTTTTCTGGGTAACTTCTTGTAGTGCCCTGCCACCCTCACAGTAAAAAATTGCTTACTAATACCTAATACAAAACTCTAATCTTTTGGTTCAAAGCCATTCTCCCTTGTCCTATAACTACCTGCCCATGTAAAAAGTCCTCTCACCCTTTTTTATGAGCCTCCTTTAAGTACTTAAGTCTCATTTTGCTGTTAGGGCCAAATATGGGTTCTTGCCTCCTTACTCTTGGCTGAGAGAGCACACTGGGCCATATTTGACTTTTCATCTCATCTCATTTTGAAAAGTTAGTATTTATATGCTGTTACTACCCTGTGGAAGGGAAAATGATAATCAAAAGTTTGTCTAATTCAGTGTGGCAAAAAGCTGAAGAGATGTGAACTAAGACACAGGCTCTCTGTGCTTAGATATTGGGATTATAGTGGCTTTAGGTAGAAGATAAGGTTGCAGCTGCCTCCTTCAAGGATAAATCAGACTCCTCTGGATATACTTGCTATTTCACATCTAAATGCATATAATCAGCTTGCAGAAAACTTATCTGTACATTATATTGCTTTGGAGTATTGATTCAATTATGATTGTTCTTTCATATTTTGGAGCTGAGCATTGACTTCTAAGGGGTCAAATTTTGCACTTGGGTGAATGCATCTAAAAGACACGGCTTGGTTCTGAATAAAGAAAAAAGTGAGGACAACTAGTTTTATGCACAACATGCCATTGCTCAAGCTGTATTCTTCTCTCAGGAAATTTTAATGGGATTTTTGTGTACAATAGGATTGTTGTACTCCAGGGTGCAACTATTTATGTAAATATAATCATGCTATTTATGTAAGAAATTCAAAAGTTTACAGTAAGAATCAAGAACAATTTCATCCTGAAGGAGTAATCATTTAATTGAGAATGCGGAGTTAAGGTTTAATGTTTCCTTTTTTCCTTTTCCAAGTGGTTTTTGCTAGCATTCTTACTACACTCAGAGTTACATAAAGTAAATATACAGTGTAGCCAAGTCAAAACTGCAGTGCCAACAGAAAGCAATACCCCACACCTGCTGAGAAAATCTCCCTTCCCTGTGCTTTACTTTTGCAAAAGCCCTTGTTGGGACATGGAAACTCTTCATTGTGCTGGCTGATAAGCAAGCACCACAGCCTTTCTGAAAACTGAAGCACTCTGCACAGTGATGGGAGAGCAACACCACACAATTAAATTTATGTTTAGAGCTACCCAGGAGACAGCAGTTTGGGGGGTTTTGGCCAATTTTTAAAATTTAAAATTAAAATTTCACATGTATGCTCTTATCCATCTAGTCTGTGCAACATCAAAAACCTGGTGTGTGTTTATCCTGAATCGTAGTGTGAACATGACACAAAGTATGGGGTCCATTTGCTCAAAACCCTTCACTTGCTCCATTCACATCCTGGGGACCAAGCTGCCCTGCTGTGGTCCATGTCCCCTCTGCAGGATGCCAGTGGTGATGTCCCTGTATCTCATGATGGTACCTGAATAGAGGATTGACAATGGGACATGGCTGGTTATGAGACGGAGACCTTCCAGTGTCTGGGGAGCATAGCAAGGCAAAAAAACCTTGAGAGTGTTAAACCAAAAAGAAAAAGTTCCTTCCTTTCTACCCATCTGCAGACTTCAGTCTTGATATAAGTTTTCCAAATGAGGCATTGAGGAAATGTGACATTAAAAGTTTTAAGAAGAAGCGTGATTACCCCACTGAGGGACAGAGCCAGACAATTCTTGATAACAGAGAATTAAACTTAGAGCAGGACTCTATGGATGTCCAGTTACTAAGGGGTTATTGAGAGGAAATTGAGTGAACTTAATGCATTTAATAGCAATGCATTATTAGAGAAAAATTCTCTTTTTCAGAGGATCTAGACTCCCATTTGGCCATGAGTACTAGTAGTAAACGTACTAGCTAGCAGAAGGTGATTCCAGCACTAATCAACTATTGGTTGAAGGACTACATGTGACAGATATGTACAATAAGATTGGTTTGGATTTTTTTGCACAGGCTTGAACCCTAGCAGAAACATTTCCTAAAAAAACCCTAGAGCAATACTCTAAATTTCTGGGTAAATTTAGCTAAATGACACGTTTCAGTACAGTCATCTTGAAAGTCAGACGTCCAAACTCAAAGTGCATAGGTCTCATTTGTGAGCCTGGGAAATGGTAACTCTGGAGGGATTTGGGGAACTTTGTGGATATTCAGACAAACATCATTTCCACCACTGACTGTAAAGGGCTAGTTCTCCTCTGGAATGGATAGTGGTGGGGCAACTGAATGAGAGGTTGTAAAATCCTGTGCCTGGGCACCCAAACAGCACAAAGTTGTCCAAGCTACTTCTGTCAAATACCCTTCCAGGCCACACACATATGATGACAGGTTTTGTCAGTTTTGGAGAGGAAAACTGTACAAGATGAATCCTGACATTTAAATCTCAAAATGAGACTCATTCACCTTGTGAAGGGATGCAAACTCTGCAAGGGAAAACGGATACGGGAATGTCACCATGCTGTGGGAGGCCTTCTGACACTGGAAACTGAAAACCAAGATTAGAAGGTTGGGTTTGGATTTTTTTTCCTAAAATATATGCTGTAGCTCAGCTAGCGTTGTTGCTGGTCTTGGAACGGCAGTCAAGCAGTCACAGCACATTATCACAGCGGTCTCCTCTGGCTATGGAAATCTCTGAAGACAGGCAAAACACAAACATCATGCCAGAGGTTTATTTTGTTTAAAACCCAACAATTTCAATATACATATCCCATAATTAATTTGACTTCTTGCATAGTACACCTCCTTGTCCTGCTGTCAGTCTATCCTAGGGCCAGGGGCAGGGACACTGCCATGCCCAGCATCCCTTTCCAGTCCAGCACCCTTTCCCATCTTGATAGAAGAGCTTCCAGCATCAAAGCCTCAGACTGGGGCCATTTAAATGAGCCAACAATTTTATATTATTCTGAATTCTGTGACTGTTGTTTAACCTGCAGATTGAGAAATTTGCCATGAGAGTCAGAACAGGATCCAGATTGATTGTCTGTGAAAAGCTGTTATCCTAAGAAGGTAGAGAAATCTTTCCAGGTTTTTGGTGTTAATGGGACTGACATACAACTAAGCACTACTGGCTCAATCCAGCAGAGGGAAGCAGCAAAAAGAGAGCTATATTGGTTGGTTTATCATTTTAACAATCACATAATAGAATAACTGGTTACTGCCTAAAGAAATATATTCATAAACGGTAGCTACAGCTGAAGTACCATCAGGCAGATTTGTTTATTTCTATCCAGTGATTAAGATCATGTAAAAGTGGGACATTTCATTAGAGATATTTCCTCTGAACCTGTTGAACATTTTAATATAACCTCAAATCACTGCAAGGAACAAATAATCCCTGAAGATGATACTAAACCTACACTTTTTACCTGCCGCTGTAAAACTGAATGAAAAAGTAACAGTACCTCTATTGTGATTCACACATAATTGAGTGTGCCAACTAATAATCTTTAATATCCACTGCTGACAGGATGGAATTAACTGCATTTTTCCCTGTCCAACTTTCATTTTTTTCCTTGTGGTGTAAGCCAGTATCTAATCCCATCCTTATATCATTTTGGCTATATTAACTCAATTGAGGAGAAAGTACTTAGCCTAGAGCACGTTAGGGTGAGACCTTGAAATAACAATGTTTACACAAGCTAAAGATGTCTTTTGTTGAAGCACTCCACTGATGTTGCCAACAAAAGCTTTTCATGCGCGAAAGAGTCAATACTGAATTATAGTTAAGCCATGTAATAATTATCCTCATTAGACGTAACCAGAACATGGATAGGATGAATTCAGTTATAAACTCTGCTAATACTCAGGAAGCATATTCTATATGTAATTTAATAATCTTGGAAATATATACACAAGTCTTTCTGTCTTTTAGCACAAGATCTATTTAAAGCAGAGAGGCAATTCACTTCACAGTGAGAAGACCAATCTTTTCATTATTTGTTTTTTGCTTAATCTGGGGGAAGCTTTTGAATATGGTATTTAGGTGAGTGTAACAGGGCTTCCTGGGACCAAGAGACCTGGGACACACAGGCCACCACACCTCAGGTGTATCATCCTGGTGGGAAGATGGGCACGGGTGGGAACTTCTATCCTGAACAAGGAGTGCAGATCTGGGTTGGCATTGTCTCTGTCTTCTCCTGAAGCAGGTGGGAGACTTCCCATGGAAAGATGCCTTGGGTGCACTGAAGTTTCATTTTTTCTGTCCCCGCCTCATAATTCCCTGTTCTTCTTGACTTACCCCTGACAATTTTTGGAGATCCTTTGAGTGCTTTTAGCAGCCAAGGTGGTTTTAGCACAAATTTCTAACTTTTAGGTTCTGGCTAGAGGCGACCAAACCACTTCTCAGACAATTTCTATCCATGCTCTTGGCAGTGGGTAAGGGACTACTCCTCCCATCCCAGTCGCACACCAGCTGTTCTTCCTTGCTTCCCCTAATTCTACCATTCACTGTCTGCATGTTTTTCAATTGACACTCCAGGCAGGTGACCTTAAAGACTTCATTTCAAAACATATATGGAGGGAGGAGAATGACAGAGAGGCTTTTTATTTATCTGTTTTACAACTCGACAAGGTTAACAGAAACAGGCAGGACAGAGGGATGGTGAACTGGCTTTCAGCACCCTCATATTGACAAGGATGGCAACCATCTCATTGTGTTACTCACCCCATGAAGGCCCCTGATTCCACTGTGGGAAGCATGGCTGCTCTTTTCCCTGGGATTTTCCTCCCCTAGGACTGGAAGCCTGGCTTGGCTGGCTGAAAAGAGTATCAAACAGAGCATCAAGGACAGGCTGGAGTCACAGAATCAAATGGGGCTCTGATTCTCCCTGAACAGTTCTCTTGAAAATTCTCTGACTTGGCTGTTTCTTCTATTACAGGGGATAATATTACTTCCCTATCACTGAATTAACCAGCTGTGTCTGAAAGCATGAAAACATCACGTTTTCCTCTTCAACGTTTAAACCTGATGCCATTCTGTGAGCAAAACTATCCAGAAAATTAGCTTTTGGAGGTTGAGAAACTTTGAGAGACAGGAGGCTCCTTCAGTGCTGCTTTGATCAGTCCTCAGGAGAGTCCAGCAGACCAATGGATAAGATGTCAGACCTTATCCATACCTCACCTCATTTGTTCCAACCCTGCTGAACACAGCAACAGGCATGCCAATGAGAGGTCCATGGCAAAGGATACTGGGCAATGAGACTTCATGTACATAAATATTTCTAAAAAAGGGGCCATTAAAAGGCAGCAGCACATGTAGCTCACTAGGACCTACAGCATTCATCTCATGGATGAATATTTGAAAACCTGTTGTTGTTTATAAGTCAGCTTCCCCCACTTGAGATGGTAGCAAAAATCCCATAATTATAAAGGGATGAGATTCTGCTCCTTTCTCATGATGCAATGCTGGCATAACTATCAAAGCTGGTGACATTGTTCTGATGTGGCAATAATATAACTCTAAGCCTACCAAGGTAAAGGAAAGCAGACAGGATGCAAAAAAAAAAAAAATTGGTTAATGGATTTATTTTTCCAAAGATTGTTTACTGACTTTTGGCAAATTGCAGAGTTATTCAAAGAAGACTGATTTTTCAACTATTGACATGGCTCGCAACGATAAAGTAATTAGCATTTCTCAGAATATTATGAAAAAGGCCTATGGTCCATGGAAAAGTCATATTCAAAACAACTGGTGTAAGAATGTGTTTGTGTAGAGTGAACATTTTTAAGCAATGAGGCCTGAACGCTAAATTAAATATCCCATATTTTAAATTTTCATTGCAAAATATTTTGTAGTTACATTGAAAGTTATCAAATTTGAGGAATGATATAAATAAGAGCTAACTTCCATGCTATTAAATTAAGCTGCTGCCAACATTATTATTGGCAGTAAAATTACTGTGATTGCTATCAGCTATAATCAAATATAGGAAAAGCTTGGAATGCTGATATGTTCCACAGTAGTATGTTCTGAAATAGTCATTAAAAAAGAAAGCTCTGACATGAAATATCACTTTAAAATTATGCTCCACAGTAGCAGATAAATAGCGTAATGAATTCTTGGGTTGCTGCAGCCTATGTGTTTAAGTTCAAGTTATTATTTTATTTCCATTTGTCTTTTTGATCAGTTTAATGTTGTAAGTAAGCCACAGCTCAATATACTGAATTATTTACAAGCCTGTGGAGTGCAGATGCCTAACACAGCAGTTCTGGATCTCCCATATCTCCCAGCTCTAGCCAGGACATGCAGGCCAAAACAGAGAGGGCAGCTCTCCAGCACCCAGATCAGCTTGGTCCCTCCAAGTCCTGTCCAAGGACAGGGTGAATCTCTGCTCACAGCCTGAGGCTGGGTTAATTCTTTCCATGAGGAGCCACTCCAAGGCACCAGCAATGAAAGTCAGAGCACTGCAGGGCAGAGCAAAGCTGCACAGCTTGCAGGGAAGAATCGGTGTGTGAACAGACCCCTGGGGTGGCTGCTCAGTCACCACGTATTCAGGCTTCAGGCAAAAACTGCACACAGACCTTGGGCTAAGCCTGAGGCTTGTTCCACTTGTGGCTTTCATAGAAACCAAGAGAACATGGGCCGAGACCATAAACACAGCTGGATACCAAGGGTTGTTCCCTGGCAGGAACACCACAGCGAAGTCTTTCCCTGGCCCCAGGACATCTGCCTCCCCTCCTCACAGGGACACTTCCCCCCAGGATCTCTAAAGGCAGAGAGCAAAGGGCCGGGATACGCTGAGTGAGGGCAGCAGCCACAGGGGATGTTCAAGTTCATTCCACACTCACCCTTACAAGGGAAATCACAGGGCTGGGTCACTTCCCAGCTCCGCAAAGCCACACTACTGAAGCAACGGGGGAGGAAAAAAAAAAAGTCTTCATAAAACAAATCCTACAGGATTTCCTCACAGTAATCTTCTACCCAGAGTGAGGTACCTGCATTGCTTTAGTCACCTGCTGTTTTGGGGGGCGTAACTGCTGGCAGAACAGAAGGGCAGACTTATTCAGTTATTTCCCCCACGTATTCTGGAAAAACAAAGGGTTACCTCCAGATACTCAGTCTCAGTTAGAAGTGGAAGCTAAAATTCTCCCCCAGTCTCATGCTTTGCTGCTGAATTTCAGAAGGAAGCAGAATTAACTGCTTCTTGCACTTGGACTACACCACAGACAGCTTTTTGCTCCTGCAAAACTTAATGTGAAACCACTGCAGTGACAGCTGGGATTTTCAGAGGGGTTGCATGAGACAGTTCCTCTAAATGCCTTGGAAAATCTCAGTCTAAACATAAATGGCAATCAACTAATTTCATGTGAAAAAAATTTGTCCTTTACAAGACATGCTTGTGCCAATTATGCTTTATAATCTCACCTCCAGAGGTAAAATAACGTTCCTTTCCCAGACTATATTTAAAGTATGCCATAAAAATTTCATCAGTGGAAATTCAATGTACTATGAGACAACATATATGTCAGAGGGAGCCAAGTCTCAGAATAATTCTACAATAGTTGTTAGAAATAGAACTAGAATTAGAAATGCCATGTATTTTTAATAGTTATTGCTTTTTATTAAGTGTAATCAAGAATGTTGAAAGAATAAATGTTATTTTATATGAGTGTTGAGGGAAGTGATAGATAAAATGCTACTTTTAAATTAATTTTATCAGTTGACCCTCTTCTTCAAAATTATAAAAGGTTGAAATATGAAGTTGCACTTTATGGATCCAGCAGGTCTTGAACACAAGGAGCAGCTGGACCCTCCTTGTGAGGGTAGTGTGGGAGGGGCCAGCTCCCACACACCCTGGACCAGCAGCCTGGACATCTGGGCAGCTCAGCTGGGCTCCTGCAGGGGGAGGAACAAGCTGCACCCAGCCACAGCCCTCTGCCCCTGCTCACCCAGCTGGGCACAGCTGATCATCTCACAGCACCCGGGCGGCCAGTCCTGCTGCTGTAAAGAATGGGCAGAAATGGGGAAACGGTGAATGGCAGTACGTTCTTTGCACTACTTCATATTAAAAGATTTTCTTTACATTTTGAAAAGGCAGCTTATATCTGATCTCATCACCTGAGGGGCAAAATATGCCACTTTCATTTATGTCACTGCATGCTATGTAGGAAAGCACAGACATTAACAGAGCCACAGCCAAGCATCGAATGCATCTGCATTCTTTGTCTGCAGCCCAGGCTTTTCCTGCCTTGCAGTGACAGGATCAGGGAAGAATTTTCTGTGACTAATTAGGTTTTAACTTGCCAGAGAGAACATGGACATTGGCAGTCTATGGTATAATAGTGAAGTGAAGTTTGAACTAGATTGAACTTAATTTCCTTTTCACTGAAAGGAAAGAAAGATTAATGAAATATCCCCAAATCCATCCTGTTAGCTTTTATTAAATCAGCAAATGAAATTTAACCTCCAATTCTGTTATAAAATCTTTTCCTGTAGATTAAGTTTCTGCAAACATAAATGAAATAGACATACTCTCCCCTGCAACATTTTAGATATGAAAATTACATTACTTCAATCAACATCAATGTTACTTTAGGCAAATGCCATATTAAGAAACAATTATTTCTTTTGTTTCTTTTCACAGTGCTCCCTAGATTTTATGAAATGCCAGAACTTTGCTAGTCCTTTCTGAAAACCACTTGCTGATATTCCAACATGTCCTTGTTCCTTCAGCCAATAGGACAGAGTTAACTCTTCAGGAATACAGTGTTTTCTTTTATTAATGTTATACTCTTTTTTTGAGAGACTCTAAGTCATGTTCCTCTCCCACCTTCTCTACTGCTTCTCGGCTCTAGTTATTGAATTAACACCCAGCCTTAGCACTCTTCTCCTAAACATCTCACTGAAATTATAGAGTGACAACAGGAAAACCCAGCACTCTCCATCTCAGCAGATGGGGACAGGCACTCAGGTGTTCTTTTTGGAGAATCAGTAAAGTGTGGTGTCTAAACTTGCTTCTGGTTATAACCTTGAAGGACCAGAGGAGGTGACAGCTGCCTGGAACATCCATTACTTCATGGCAAGGTCTATACCATAGAAGCTATTTACCTGCAAATGTTAAAACAAATGAGTTGGGAAGTGGGGCTCTGGTATTTCTCACTGGTGAGTAAGGCAGAGCTGCAAAAATGAGTGCAATGAGCTCAGGCTGCGTGGGGACTGCCTCTGTCCTGCTGCTGCACACCAGGCCCTCATCCTGCTGGGGGGTCAGGCAAGAGGCTCTGAGGACTCTGGTGTGCTGTTACAAAGGGCAGAGCCATGCAGAACCTTGCCTCTGAAAATGGGGTCCTGTACTACCCCCAGGTGAGTGTTCCCGCATTGCCAAATGAGCCCTGCCAACTCCAGACCTTTGGAAAGCACAGGGCTCTGCAGGGGGAGAAGAGTCACTGCCATAGAAGTTAAAACATTAACACTGTTTACGTCAAACCGCCAGTGCTTGGTACTGCACAAAACAATATGAAACTGTACAAAATATTTGCAATGATTGCCAAGAAAGCAGACGCTGCCAATACTCCAGAGCACATCCTCTGGAACTGATTACTTCTAATCCTTTAGAAAATGTATAAATAAAATGATGCCAAGACTGATGGACAAGCCAGGGCACCTACTCATGTTTCTAACATACTGCTTTCCCTCCACCCCTTTCCCTTCTGTGTACAAAATGCTCTCCTTTTTTAGTAACTTAAGTTGACAATCATCAAAAGAAATCAAACTGTATATAAACAAACATTCTGAAGCATGTCACAGTATGTCAGAAACTATGGAAATCTACTAGAAGTCTGCAAAACAAGTATTTAAATCTTTTAGTAATATTTAGTAGAATGATTATTTAACTTACTAGGAAGAATGCATTTAACAGGAACACCAGAGGCGTTTACCCTTAGTATTAGCTGCTCAATCACACAGCTTAATCCCAGAGGCCTAATCTGTGTGTTAGTGGGAACACAGCAATTATCTACATTCATTAGAAATTAGAAAGGGGGAAGGTGGAGAGAAAATCTCAATGGGTAGATAATTAGTTTCACATACTCACATTGTTTGCATGAGGCCAAATCCATATTGCCATTGAAGTCAAAGGAGCTTTTACTAGCCTGTCCTGCCTTTTCTTGCTGTCCAGACCACCAGCTATGATCATTAGAACTGCTTGTCTTAGGCAAGGAGTCAGAAGCTTGTTCTAGCCTTAAATATATTAGAATGGTCTTTCTTTCTCATAAGTGTCTAGTAAGCTAGAGTAAGTGGATTTCAATAGCCTGCTTGTTGGTAACTGCAGCTGGTGCCTGCTTTGGGTTCTTTATTTTCTGCTTAACACAATACTGCTTTAGAACAGATGGATTTAGCAAAGCTTGCTAAGATACTAAACAAGAATAGGGTGTTCCTAAAGCAGCTGGACACAAATTGAGTAAACATATAATGGAAGACTGATTCTTTCATTCTCCATTCTCTAATAAAGATGTAATGATTTATCATATAGCTGGAGAACTGACATTCCTCTCAATCAAAAGGTAGTGTTACGCCTCACTATGACTCATTTGTGGCTGATCCCAGGCAGGGGGAGAGAACAGGCTACTCTTGCAGCCTGATTTCTGCAAGCTCATTATAATTACAGCTGTCTTCAAGCTGAAGAATTCAGACATATTTCATGTCTCAAAGTTTTAGCTTTTTGTAGCAGCAGATCTGTGTTCATTCTCAGTCAGTGTAGCAATAAGATGTTCTGTGTATTCTGTACCCATATAATCCCCTTTTACTTATTACAGAAATTGGTGAAATAAGTCTTATTGAGGGTCTTTGGACTTTTCTGATCACTCCAAGTGACCAGGAAACTCTGCATTTCTACAAATACCTATTCTAAGTTCAGGTCAGAGATTGCTGTTTAGAGATGTTCTCTCTTCTTTAATTCACCATAGATATAAACCTTAGGTGATTTTTAGTATGAAAAGCATGGCAAATACTTGCAATTTTCTTTGCTTTGTGAACATACATTGAAATAAATCTTACTTGAAGGCCAACTGACAAAGTCTGTATACAAGCAGCAAAAATGCTGCTTGAGTACAACTGATCCTGAGTCTGAGCTGCAAAATGGGTAAAATCACCTCCTTATGAGATTCACTTTCTCTGCTCAGTGAACTTTGAAGCCTCTACTACAGAAGGCAAAGGACAATTGCTGTGATGAGAGGAGGTTAGAACCAAGCAGGGTGTGATGGATCTGAACAAAATTATGTTCAAGGAAGTGTTTAATGCTGGCTGCATTGTGACTGCAGAAATGGAAGCGTCTGCAGAGACCTGGAAGTGTCTCTGAAGTCATTAAGTGACTTTTGAGGAAAGGACTGCAGCTTCTCAATCTATCTGCAAAGGACTCTCAATTGTGGCAAAGACCAGTTACTTCAATTTTCCTGTAAGAAAAAGTAGGGAGAGATGGAGGAAACAAAAGGTTGCAGAATGTTGCTGTACTGCACAGAGGCTGAAGGATCACTTCCCTGTGGACTGCAATGTCTAGCAGGGACCTCTGCTGTGTGAAATCTTGGTAGACATTTCATCCCCAAGTCCTTGATGACAAAAAAATGTAAAATAGAAAGAACCAGAACAAATTCTAACCTTGAGTTCATTTTCAAAAGGAGATCAGGGAGATTTTTTTAAAATGCATGTAGGATCACAAGATAATTTGCTTTGGAAGAGGCCCCAGGAAGTCATCTAATCCAGCCTCCTAATAACATCCCTACCACACAGACATGTGTATCCCCTTTTACAGAGAGAAACTCCCTGTAAGAGGGAAACAAATTATTAAAAGAATAGCATTACCCAATAATTACCTTTGCCTGGCGTGATGTTTCTGCAATTAAAACAGTCAATTAAAACATCACTCTGTGATGACAAGGAGATGCAAAAGTGTCAAAGTCCAGGACAGAAACAAAAATTTATTGGGGTGAATGCTTTGTAACAGAGCAATTAATTTATGAAGAAAAATCTGACCGATATAATTTTGGAAGATCTTTAGTAGGAAGCCACCAAATAGGAAGACAAACTCCTTCCAAGGAGCTCAAAAGCATGTACCATCTGCATGGCAGAAAACAGAAATTGAATATGCTTCCTGGAAAAAATGTGAAGAGCTCAGTTAGAGCTCCTTTCCAAAATGTGTGTTGTTCTTCCTCGCTTTCTGGGTGGTGGTGGTTCTGCTTTCTCATGTATCAACTCAGCCTCAGACAGAAACTCATTATTATGTAAAATACAACATGCAAACTCAGAATCTAAAACCCTATAATCTTAAAATCCAGCATATGGAAAATGTAAATGGGCGGTGTGGTGTGAGAAGCTGTTTTCATCTACTTCTGCCAGCAGTTGATGCCCAGAAGAAAAAAAGAAAGCTTTGTTTATGTGCCATCCTTACACCAAAACAATTTCCAAAGAGCCATTATGTGTCCCAAGTCAGCTTGTTTTATTCAGCAACCTTTCAAAGCACAACTTCAACAGTTTGAGGAAATGAATTTGAAGAATTTTTTTGAAATAGTTTTGTTCTCTCTATGGACATGGATACAAACCCACAGGCACCCATCTTGTATCTACTGCCATCTTGTAACTAAAGCTTATGCATTGTGTGAGGTGCGAGTGAAGTGGGGGTGAATCCTGGTTCCTTCTCCTGCTGGTGTCTCATCCTCAGGCAAAGGCAACAGGGGAGAGGATGACAATTTCCTAAAACCACGAATCTGAGCAGGGCATGGGGTTCACCTCTGAAAGAGCTTTGGTCACAGCTGAATGATGGCCAGGAAGAGGTTTTGGGAGAAGTGCAGGTGGTCCTGCTGCATGGGACACAGAGCCACGGGACACAGAAAGACAGTAGCATTTATTTATTTCTCCCATAAATAAATGGGATTTAGAGGGGCCTGTGGGGCCAGGGACTGGCAGCTCAGGCAGAAGGAAGGGATTTTGCAGGACAGCTGGAGAGAACTTGGTGGAGACAGCAAAGGGTCTTGGTGGAGATAGCAAAGAATTAAGGTAAGAGACACCTCTCTTTATGAGAAACCTCTATCCCTGGCACACAAATCTGCCTTAAGCAGTAACATTATGAGACAGCTATTGTTCAAGAGGCTTTAAAATGCAGCTGCTCAACATATCTAAACAAATTCTGTTGTAAGCATACAAAGTACTAAACTTCAGCCAATATACTCCCACAAAGAGCATGGGCTCTAGTGGTAAAGATGATGATGCAAGAACCAGTTAAAAGTATCCATAAAATTACAAATGAAGGAGCCTCCAAACTTCCACTGCTGCAAGACACACAGCATTAAAGGACACAGACCAAGATTACAAGTATCCTTGCTGTAGCTATGATGACGTTTAGTAATCAATCTCATTTCGTGTTTAAAGATCTCTCATAGGTTTTTAATTAAAATTTAGAGGATCCAAATGATAGGTTTTGATGTTGCACAGTATATGTTTACCATGAGATTAATTCTGGTTGATTGATGTGCATGCACTCAAGCCAGTTCAGAATATGCTGCTTACAAGGCATGCAAAATCTGCTTGTACTGTAGCATACCTCAGCCATAATTAGCTGTCATGAATTTCTTTTCATGGAATGGCTACCTACTTTTATTGTCTTTATAGTGCCAGGTGAACTGGTTTAGCAATTATTACACTTAATTTAAAAGTTTGTCCATATTTAGATTTTAGCAAATTTCAAAATTAGCCTAAGAAAAAGAGACTTGTGCAGTCATGCTGTTCCTGTGCTTATTTGTGCTTGTTTGTATGTCCCTGCCTTGGAGCTTTTGATCCCCTTAACACTTTGCAGAGGTTAGAGATCTCTAAAACACTACTTTCCTGTGTTTCATGCAAACCTGGAGAACACAAACTCTAGTATTTTCCTCACTGCAAGAAAAGTTGCACCAGAAAATCTACATATGAAAGATAATGTAAACATCCTCAGACACAAGAAATATTTCATAGGAATATAGGGCTTTTCAGGTAGGCTGTGCCCTCAGAAGGGCTCTTCTTCCTTAGGAAAAGTCATGAAGGCAGAACAGATTGCTCAGGGGTTTGCCCAGGCAGGTCTGGAGAACCTCCGAGGATGAAGACTGCACAGCCTCTCTTGGTAACCTGTCCCACTACTTTTTGTCCTCACAGGGAGAAAATACTTCCCTGCACCCAGTGTGAACCCCTCTGCTTTCAATGTATACTGCTGCCTCTTGTCTTCCCACCCTGCAGTGCTGAGCACAGCCTGGCTTCATGTTCTCTGTGACCTCCCTGCAGGTACCAGGGGTTGCTGTGTGGTCCCCTGATGTTGTCTTCTGGCTGAACAAACCCTGGTCCCAAAGCTTGTCCTCAGTGGGTCTATGCCCAGCTCACTGCCCACCATCCCTACAGGTCCTTTCCCACAAAGCTGCTCAGCCAGGCAGTGCCAGCCCAGATCTCTGCCAGGGGTCTGCCTTCCCAGGGACAGAGTCTTGTCTTTACCCTTGACTGAAATGCCAAGAACCTTATGAAATACAAGCCACTGGCCACCCTGCTGCTGGTGTCAGAGCCTGGCTGTGTGGGATAGTCCAGCTGTGCTACGCTGCAGCTGGAGTCTGGTGGCTTCCCAGCACACCAAGACCAATACAGGACATCTGCTCCCAGACAGAATGTTAACTAGGCTGGCTCTCATCTCTGTGGTCAGAGCCACAGCATGGGACTATTTTAATGTCTACTTACTTTAAACATATTTTGAAGGCAAAATTTTGCCTTCACCACTTGGCAGAGGCTGGGAAATGGACTGACACAGGCTCATCTCTTGCCAGCCTGCCTTTGCAGGACAGGACACACACTAAGATTTTCACCATGAGCAGCATATATTGCCCAGAGATGAAGGCCAAGAGAAGAAAGAAGCAGGTTCCAGACTCAGAGTAAACCGAAGCAAATTGTACTTCGTAAACGTGCAGATAAGAAAGTGCCAAAAGTTAAGCTGAGTTCAGGCAGCAAGTAGATAAAAGAGAAAAATTCACAGAGAGCGTATGAGAAAATTTCTGTCTCACAAAACCCCTGATCCAAATATCACTGGTAGATAAGATTGTGTTCTTTTGCCTTGTTTGTGTACATGTTCTCCTTCCTAGACATCTGAGGTTGGCTGCCACACAGATGGAGTACTGAACAGGATAGACACCTGTGGTTGGCCTGACACAGTGTGATTGTTCAGCCTAAATTAAACCAACACACAGGATTCACACAGAGGGGACACCTGAATCGCCCCTGCCACTGAAAAACCCTTTCATGTCCTCCCACACCATTCACTTTCTCTCCATCTTCCAGGAATGGTGACCATGCAGGCAGCCTCCCAGACCTTGTCCCATGACCAAACAACACAGCACAAGATCACACCCCCATACATGTAACTGGGGTTAAAGCTTCATTCCCATTTAGGCAGTAATTTAGGGTGTAAAATTCCCAGAAGCTACAGTTTCAAATGGGACCAGAAGCCTGGGTGTTCAGTGGGCTGGTTCTTGCTCTATCAATGCTTTCTTTAAATACATGTAGTAATGACTTGCTGAAAAACTAGACTATTTGACATTGTTTTGAAGTTCAGGCTGTCTTCAAGGCCCTTACCTTCAATTCACATGTTGTAAGCCTTTCGAGTCTGGGATTAATAATAAATACTATTCTATGCATCCTTATTTTTTGCTTAATTTAATTACAGAAAATGTAATAGCCTTATGAAAACAATAGATGAGTTTTCAAACCTAATTAACATGATACAAGTGCACAGGTCACTAAAACAGTTGTTTTATCTGGAAGCCTTCCATGCAAACAGATAGAAACAAAACTACATTTAATTCAGCAACTTCACTGTAAAGTTAAATCAAAGATGACTACTTCTTGCCTAGGGGTGCAGCCTTCCTGGTAATAAATGCCTTCCTCTTGTTATTATTTTAGAAAAAGAGAAAGAGACATGAGAACCCTATCACAGAGTTTGAAGTATGTCCAACTCAGCCATGACCAAGGCTTAACTGTTAGAACAGCCCTCTATCACCAAGGAGAAAATCAACCCAGATGTATCATATTATTTTATTATTCTAACAGCAAATTTAATGTTGAAGGTAAACCCATCCATTTCTCCCCCTCCTCCACCTTGGTATATCTTCTATACCACCCCTCAACACCCCAGTCTGATTCCACTGTTTATCTGGGTTTATAATGTAAGTTAGCAGGAGCTATGCATCCAACGAGAAAAAAAAATAATCCTAAGATTTAACTCTCATTTTACATTTTCTTGAATATTCTTAGAGTTTTGCTCTGAAGGGCAAAACAAAGCAAGTTTGATAAGTTTGATAATGGCAGAAGAGCCATTTGTAATTCAGGATTGCATTCAACAAGTGGTTTATTGCTCCCAGTCAAAGAGAATTGATTCCCTCATTTCTTGGAAAAGAGAAAAAAAATTGCTCTGGAATCCAGGATGTCACATATCTGCCTACCCACAGGCATTTGTCTGTCCATCAGCCAAGGAGAAACAACTGCCCACTGGCAAATAGACAGCGCAGTTTGACAGACATCAAGGCTGATTCATCCAAGGACTAAAGCAGGCAAATATTTTGTCTATGGCAGTTGAAGAAGTTCCCACCTGCTGCAGCCTTGCACAGCTGCTGAACCCACATCTGAATGCATGGCAACACTGCCCAGCATGTCCTGGGAGGACTGAGTTGGACAGCCCTCAGCCTCAGAGGGGATTCTCTCGAGGTTTCCAAGAGTTGTGACAGAACAGAGGGGCAAGAACAAGGCTGGAGGAGAAACTGTGCGAAGCAAACACCTGAAGACTTGCATTCCTTTGGTGCAGTTTGGCAACCCAGCTTAATGATCATGTGAATGAAACTCCCCATTCTTCTCCAGGAGCTTCAGAAGAGCTCAGAGGGGTATGTGAAGATGTAAGAATCCACATACGTCCATATTCTCCATGTCTTTATAACCCTCTTATTCCAGTAACTTTCTCTGTGCAACAGTCCTTTAGCAGATTTTGAGAAATGGCCTCACAGCTTTGTGAGCATACAGCCAGTGTTACAATAGAAAGGTTATATCCCTCCTTAAACTCAAACCATCACATTTTTATTTAAAGAGGGGTTCAAATTTTAAGGCTGTTTTTCTGCTTTCAAACGCTTAAAACGTTGAAACATGCTACCCATTAAAATCATTACCTCTGAAATCATCTCATTAAAGAAAACCTGTTTATTTCTATACCTCAAAGTCAGGACCTTCATTATTTTTAAAATTCTGTGAAACATCTACACCTAATTCATAATTAAATGACCTTTTCAGAAGACTCCATAAGAGCAGGTTTTGGATGAGTACAGAATTGCACAGTGAAATCGAACTCTTTGGGTTTCCCCAAAGAAAGGCTGGTCATGTGGCCAGCAGCTGTGGCAGAGCAGGATCCCTATATAATGTAAAATGTAGTAATAATTACCTTTTCCTGTGCTCCCCAATAAAATAACAAATAAATTATAACTTAGAAGAAAAAGAAAGTTAGTGTTCCTTTGCAAAGATGAAAAAAACAGTGAAGATTCAGGAAAAAGAAAAGAAGTTGAAGAACAAATGAAAGAAAAAATACTTCAAATAGAAAAAAAAAGTGCTTTTATACAATCATACTTCCCCAGATGCACAGAGCTGCTTGCAGTTTAGAATTACTAGGAACAATTAAAATGAAACAATAACAAATGTGCAGTCCAAAGGCAAGGCAATCCCCTTCCCCCCTCACTTCCATTTCTCTCAGCCTGTAGCCAATCCAAAGACCACAAAGAGGCTTGTGCCCTGCAGGCAGGTAAAGTTATGAAGCACAGGACAGAAAGCCACCTCAGGTACACAGCAAAATGCATCTCAATGCAGGTTTCCCAAAACAAGCACAGCAGGGATTTTGTGGTCAGCATCAACACTGCTAAAAATAGATATTTCTTCCATTTGTCCTCCTGAGGTGCACCCTTCTTGAGTCTAGAGAAAAAGCAGCAGCCCATCCCTGACACACACAGGAGAAAGGGTAGAAAATGTTTGGACTAGTTGAATAATTAGAAGCAATGAGGAATAGTTATCAACACGAGGAGACTCCTCTGAAACAAAGAAAAAAAGATGTGACAAGAGCTACCAGCTGGAAGAGGAGACAGAATGAGTGATGACAGGACCTAGAATGGTTTGCAGTTGCTTCTGGGCTGCTGCAGCTACTCTTTGCTATATTTAAAGAGCCAATGGCCAGAACAGCCTTTTGGGAAAATATTCCTATCACCGAGGTGCTCCTGCACTAGAGGATGTTGCTGTTAATCACAGGGAAGAGACCTTGGGAATCCATTTTAAAATAAAGGGCTGCTGCTAGGGAATAATACATCCAGCAGCAAACCCCAGCAGATTTATCTTGTCAATTTTTTTTTCTCTAAGCAACATAGGCTGAAGAAACAGCTTCTAAATTTTGGGTACAGAGAGCTACAGAGATTATGCTGTCATACATCAGCAGTGGCACTTTCCCAGCCCTGTCCTGTGCCTCCCAAGGTGTTCATGACCTTCACTCAGTGTTTTTCTGTGGTACACTCTGGTGAGATCTTGGTTTCCACTGAGCACCCCAGAGCCACATGGCAGCTCTGGAAGCACACAGTTTCAGCTCTGGAGTCCCTCAGTCAGTTCCCACTGTGGTCAGTAGGGCAGGTCCTCTTACATGGACACGGAGCAGGACTTCACAATCTTGCATGGGGCAGTTAGCCCCTTCATCAAAACAAATAAAGTGTGAGATGAGAGCATTCTCTGCCTATGGAACATCCTCGTTTCTACTGGGCATGTGTGAAACTGAAATACGAACACAACAGGGCCCAAGCTTTTCTTCTCTGGTACCACTTCAGTTAGAATATGTCCCAAGGCAGCTTGGTTTTGGCAGTTTCCTCTTCTCTCCACTCATTTTTCTGGCATTTCTATTTCTTTTCCTAATCAAAATCTCTGAGGCTGGAACAGCAGGAAGTAGTGAGAACTGTGGCAGTTTCCAATCTCAACTAGTGATGAAGAAGCAAAGTGTAGGGTGAATGCTGTTTGCTGTAATCCATGCCTGCCCAACACCACAAAAGTTCAAGGATTCAAGCTGTGACCTGTTCTGCTTAGATTTTAAGCTGGGGTGGCATGCTGAAGCAATGTGAAGGGCTTGAATTTGACAGCAAAGAAACTTCAGGAGAATTTTTTCTGAAGGTTGTGCTCAAGATGGCAGAAACCTCAATCTTTTGGCTGTCTTCCCAAGAGGAACTGGCTAAATTAAGGCCCCTTTGAGTTGTGGATATAACCCTAAACCAAAACCACAGGGATCTGATTCAAAATCTGCCTGCCTGGAATTGAGGCAGCTGGAATTCAAAGCTGGAATTCAAAGACTTTCAAAAGGAAGGTTCAGGCTTGCAAAGGAAAACCTAAATTTGTCAAACCCAAACAAACACACCTCAGCAGCGAACTCTGAGCCCATCCTCTGCCTTTCGAGGCCTTGCATTCCTCATGTCCCTCTTAAAACACAAGGTAGTCCTGTTTTCCAAGGGCTTTGCATGGAGACAAGACAAGATGGAAAGAATTGATTGTGGGTGTAATTTTATTTTCCAGAGACCAGCACTGCCCAGGTAGCATTGGCAGGTGGAGGTTGCACTGCAGAGCAGCAAGGATGCCCCTCAGCTTGCTCAGGCACTGGCAGTGAGCATCCTCTGCTCAGAGAGCTTCATGGGAAGCTCAGGTGCTGAACTTTTCCCTGAAGCTCACAGGCTGTAGCATAGACAAGAAGTATTCTCACTCTCCTGAATTTTATAAATTAATAGTGAGTTTGACCTGGATTTCTCAGTCTTGTTCATCAGGCATAGCTGGACTGAAGAGAAGGGAAACAAATCCCTTCCCCCCCAAAAAAAACCCTTGCTGCAGCTCTGTTAAAATGTACTTTGGAAGCAGTTTAGGAAAGGGCATGTGGCTGCCCTTACAGCCCCCTAGGGATACTGTGCTTGTGGGAAGTGCAGTGATGTTGGATGAAGTCTGCATAGCTCTAAATCTGCTGCAAACACCCTGCTGGGTCAGAGCCAGGTGAGAACCAGGGCTGAGGTATAGAGTTGGAGGCCACATCTTTATATCCATGCAGGAGGGCATGGAGTTGTCTTTTTTCAATCTCAAACTGATGGCCCTGACATCAAATGCACTACAACCTTCTTTTTCTTAAACTAAAGTACTTGCACTCCAGAAGGCTGAAAATATATATCCCAGTTGTAAGTCTTCATTTTGCCCTGTGGGGACCATTACTAACTGCAGTTAGGGACAGACCTGCCCCAAACCTGCTGTGTGTATTTCAAACACACCCCAGGCTCTCTTTTCAGAGCAGCAGATGCAAGCAGGGTGAGAATATGGGTTCAGCCTCTATTTCAACTTGGACTCATTCCCCACATTTCCAGTTGGATCTATTTCTAATTTTAACTACATCCATTATAACATTTAGGGTCTACTTTTACCTTTTTTAAAATAGTGAGACTCTCAGCTCCACAGACAGCCTTTGACAGGTCTGAGTTAATGTGAAAGCACACCAAAGTATTTATGTCTCTGCAGACAAGGGTGAAAAGGCCAAATGCAGCTGCTGAAACTCTCACCCGATGTGAGGGGAGTGACATTTCAGTGACAAAGTGACTTTAACACGGGACCTGCAGTCCAACAGCCTGTTGCAATTCTCTTTAGACTGTTGTTCTGCCAAGGTCCAATCACAGAAGAACACCCAGGGCAGCAGAAGCTCCTTAAGGGAATCACAGAATTCTAGTGGCCAACATGCAGCATCATTTAACAAACAAACACAAGGGAACATCCCTTCTCGGGATGGTATTATGATAGCTCCCCCAAACCAAATTCCCTAGGGCTGCAAGACTGTACCCATAATGATTGTCTGACTATAAAACCTGTCTCTTGAGTTCAGTCTAATTAGAAATCTGAGACAGAAAATTACTTAAAATATTTCCTTTTTTTAAATGCAAGTACATGCACTAAACATATCCAACACACAGAGGAAACTACAAAGAACTTTATATTCTTTATATTGTCCTGTGCAAAGTGTTACAGAGACTTTGCTAGGGTACTTCCCAGCAATTTATAAAACAAATGAAAATATTTGTAAAAAACCCCCCAGTCCTGAAGAAGTAATATGATTCATTATTATACAGGTCAGCAAATGTAGTACATATATACAGTAAATACAAAGTGAATTTACTGATGTGCTGTGCAATAACCACTCAATATGGTCTGATTGATATCCTAACTTTTCTCACATCTCTTATCTTCTAAGACCATGTCTTTAGGGCAAGGGCCACCTCTTTGCTCTGAATTTTTTCAGTACCTTGCAGTTTCTGTTCACTCCTAAGCACTGCAGTATTGACAGTTCATAATATTGAACTACAATATTATTATTGAGTAATATAAACACAGATACTTACCTAGTCAGAAGAACATGTATTAGTACCATCTGGCCTGAAGAACTGTGACTCTACTACAACTAAAACACATTAATTTGGTCACATCTAAAAGCATTGATGCGAGCAAAATTCTGAAACTGGCTTCAATTTCCTTTAGTACAACAATGACCTCTCCCTTAAGACACTGGCTTCAAGTTCTCAGGCCCAAAACTCAACCTGCTTTGTCCTCTTTGGTTCCCGGGGCTTCAGCTGTCACACAGATAGTAAGTGTTGTGTCAAGAAACAAGTTTTCTTTCCCAGTTTATAATATTCTAGACAAACTAAGAAATGTCCTGGACTGAGGTCTCGAGCACTTCCACACTTAGGAAATTCAGTCTTGTGTCTTTAGATGTGATTTCTTGACACCAAGTGGTAACTGCATGTACTTCAATACATACAGACTGTGTGCTACTTCCTTTGAAGATAAAGGTTACAGCATTTTTTCTAGGTGGTCTGGGCACTTCTGCTTGTATGTGACACATACTACACACTCATCTTAGCCTGAGTCAAAAGGCATTACCTGTCATACACACTAACCTCTAGGTCATCTAGAACTTACAGTTCTTAATCAAAAAAAGGTATAGATTAGATTTTTATAAGGAAATAGTAGGAACACAGCCAGCAGCTTTAATGGGATCTTCATCTCTGTCACACCTATCAAGGAACGAGTCATAAATGCCACATTTCCTTGTTTTGCTTGAGGACATTATGAAGCCATGGGAAAAGATCCAGGACTTGGCTGCATGAAGGAACAGATTTAATCATATC
The DNA here is from genome assembly GCA_024734555.1 of Trochalopteron elliotii. NCBI lineage: Eukaryota > Metazoa > Chordata > Aves > Passeriformes > Leiothrichidae > Trochalopteron > Trochalopteron elliotii. Next base: position 880,523 of record JANPWX010000143.1, on the reverse strand, counting down.
TCAGCTAAAAGTTTTATTCTAAATATAGGGTGTGAGAAGTGCTGAGAAGTGATAGTGGTCCAGAAGTTTTGCTGATGGTGATCCAGAGTTTTGGAAGGAATTTGGGCTAAGTCCACGTCATGTAAAGAGCAACCATACCTTAACCTTGAGCTGTAGCCCCTGCAGGGACTGGAGCCACCTTGTGTCCAGCACCACAGAGCTGGGTGCTTACAGCTTCTGCAGTTCAAATAATCAGGAATAGTGGGAAACTGAGCCGTGTGAGTGTGTTCAACACTAAATCTATACATAAGAAATTGCCATGTGGTCAACAGGACCATGACATGGTACCCCTTCATTTGTCTGTGGAATGTATGTGTGTATCTAAAACAAGAGCTTCCAAGCCATTGCAAGAGGCTAGATAGGCACTGTAGCTTTTGGGTTTTTCTGTTCCAGAGAAGAGAACTGGTTTGGGTACAAAACTCTTATTCCAAGGCTAAGAGAAAAACACCTCTTTTAAAGGGAGTTTAATCTTGAAGATCCTGAAACAAAAGAATTGTACCATTCCTGAAGAGGAATTAGAGAGCTTCCACAGCAGCTTTAACACTACTCACTGCATCTGCATCTGCACCTACTGCTTAAACAGAAGGTTGGAGGGGATTAGAAACCTGAATTAAACTAAATCAGAATTAAAATTAGCATTATAAATAGTTCCCAAACTGAGTCTGGGAGTTAGGCTGTGATTTTTTTTTACATGGTTTTCAATAAGGACAAGCTCCAGAGGCTGCCTAGAGAATAACAATGTTACAGGATTTAAACTACTGTAATTGGGACCCAAATCTGAATTACTAAAATTACTCCAGTTTCATACCAGAGAAACTGAGTAAATAATCTAGGCCTTCCTATCCCAATATCCCAGGGAGACGGAAGTATAATGCTGGGCCTGAGAAATCCACTGTATCCAATAATCCAGGAGGTGGTCAAGTAACTACACTTACACCTTTGTTTCTTAATTTTATCACTTCTATTCTCACATTCTGTTTGTATCTTGACACTTTCTGTCTCTGAAATGATTGACAAAAATAAACGTGTTTTAAGCAACAGGAATATTCTATCTAAAAAGCTGGAAAAGTTGTAATTTCTTAAGCTGTTGCTCTGGGAAACATTTTTGCTGTAATGTCAAAATACTTAAACACATATCAGTTCCGAATAACTTCATTTGTACTGTCAGCTTTCCCTGTTGGACACATGAAGTCTTGGGGAACACATGAGCAGTTGTGGCACTATAGTACAATGGCAAAATCTAGCCTAAAGGAAGGAAACATTTTTGGATTGAAATTCAATGTGTTGTTTAAGGTATACTAAAGGCAACAATGATCAGACCATTGAGGATTTATATTTGGAAGGCAGTGAAAAGAAGGGATTGGCACAGAGCTGATATGGCAGTGTGGCATTTCTGCAGATCAGCAGGTACCCACTGCTGTGGTATGTGTGGTTTCCTTGGCCTCAGGGGCTTTCAAGGCTGCTGTGGATGGACATTGTGTGTAGTCAGGTGGGTGGTGAAGGGAGATGCCAAACCTGGGCTGTGGGGTGCAGAGCCACAGAGCTCCCCTGGTGCTGCCTGGCCAGAATTCTCTAGACAACTCACCTGCTGCAGAGCTTCCCTTCAGAAGATGAATAATTACAAATCATGGAAAAGTTTCCTAATAAAGAGAAGGAAATAAATCCATCAACCTCTATTCTGTCTGGTTTAGCAGAGTCTCATGGCACTTGTTAAAGTTTGATGGCAAAAAACTCGCTGAACTTGGGGAGGGGAAAGATTAATACATTAAACCTCTTGTCCCTTAGCAGTTCTGCTCTGCAGAAGACAAAGTATCAGCACTTGCCTGACTCACAGGCAAGCAAATTTTTGCTGACTGCAGTTCATTTTCTAGGGTAGGTAGAAGGACTTGCTGCTCTGCCATGTGCCTCCCAGCTCCTCCTTAAAATCTGCCATGAACTCCTCTGCCAAGCTTTTGAAGGCCTTAGTGCAGGCAGTGAAAAACAAATAGTTCACACTGCTCCTAACTTCCCATCAGAGCAGTTTTCCTCCCCTGTATCCCTGCAAAGACAGCCCAGCCTAGTAGGCATCTCAAAGCTCCTGTACCAGTAAAACTGACCTTTGCAGCCTCCCCTACCTTGTCCCCATTTTACAGGGCAAGCAAAAAAGGTTCATACTTTTTCCAGTCATGCTTTTCATCAGCAGTGGGGCAGAAGCCAACACTGTCTGCTCACCATTTTGTGCTCTGTGACCACAGATACCAAGTCACTCAATTGCTCTTTGCACAGTAATAGACTCCTTTTTGAAGAATATTAGAAATACCTGCTAGATAAGCTGTTTTGTCAGCAGGTCATGGATTTCTGTAATATTCCATGCATCAGTTGGTATCTTTAACCAAAGGATTTTCAGACTTTGGCACCACAAAGCACAAACTTATTTTTTCAGACTTTCTTTCATGATATTTCGAAAAGCCTTTTTGTAAGACTTGCCTTGAATATATTGTCTTAATTCTCTATTTGGGTGCAGTCCCAGTGGATAGTATTTTCCAGTGCTTACTAAAGCATACAGAAGGGGCCAAAATGACTTTTAATTCAATAAGCTCAAAAAGCCCTGTATAGATTCTACTGAAGAGCAAAATTCCATAAACTGAGTCTTTATTTTCATTGTATTCAGAAAAAGATTTTTTTCAATATTAAAAAGTCCAGGGTTGATCAAATTGTTGCATATTTCTTTCTGGGTAAGTGGTAGTGAGTAGAGATCTCTGACAGTTCTATATTAAATGCAGGTGGCTCTGTGAATGCTATTCCTGTCTGATACACTACATTAACCATAACCTGCAATTTCTTCCAAAAGAACTGGAATGAATTAAATTGTTTAATAAAATCTTACTTACCTGGATAAACTAATTTCTAGTTTGCATTTAGGTTCCCCTAATACATCTTACTAGATTAATATTTGTAACATAAAAAGCTAGAAATGTTTACTTAGAAAACCAAACATCAAGTATAATCCTGACAATTGTCCAAGATTTTTCTTTTTAAGATCCACTTTTCATTTATGCCTTTTCCTGTTATATTCTGAATTACTAAATTAATTTAGCACGAATTGATAACTTCATTCCCACTTCACAGCTAAATTCAAGGCTCAAACACAAATCCTTCTGCTTAATTTATATTTCAATGCATCTCCACTGAGTCTGCCTTTAAACATGGATTTGGGCATTAAAGACATCAAGAGGTTTTGGGATGGACATACCTGGATGTAATTTTTTTGTTGTTGTTGCTGTTGTTCAGTTTAAAGCAAACCCACAGAGTGGAAAATAAAATGCATCATCACAGATCTGTACCCTAACATTTAAAAGGAAGGATTTTTACACAGAAGCAATACAAAGCAGCTACATTTTATCAGGAGTACAAACCAAAAATATTATTTCACTTGGTGCATGGTGAATACAATAAAGTTAAAAAATTTGCTATTCCAAAATTTATTTTAAATGCCAGAAGTATGACTGGGAGAAAATAACAGCTTTATTTTGTTTTCATGGTTAAAGCAAGACATAAAATTCTTTGTAACTGAGCGTGGTTGAGGCAAAAAACACAGCCCCATGATTCCAAGTATACCATCATTTATATCCATAAGCAGATTAAATTTTAAAAGTTCTCTCAATACCACTGACCAGAGGAACAATGTCATTGTTAGACAACACACACACTGGTTACCTTATAATCAAATTTTCACTGCCCTTTCTGACAGGTTTTTAAGTTACTTAAGGGATCTATTTATATGTGGAAGCATCAACATCATGCAGTAAATCCAACCACAACTCAGTCACATATTTTATTAAGTTTAAGTTCAGTGAAAGTGCAGAGTAAACTAGGGCCCTATGTCTCTCAGTTACATCTGATTTGCGGTTGCTATAAAAAGGCCCACATGCCGCTCTTTCAGATGTGTTTTGGATTGAAAATAGGATTAATGTGCTAAAGTGTGATTAGAATGGTTAAACACGATTAATTGGAACAGACTTGTATTGCCAAGGGAGCTCCGCTGTTACTGGCCAGCCTCCAGTTTACCAAGTGAACAAAGCAGGCCAACTGTCCAAGTTTTTCCATGTCTTTGCTTATGTGCCTTTTCCTTTGCATTTTCTCATAGCCAGCTTGTCTCAGAGCAGATTAAATACAGCTGAGAATGTTGGTCTAGGTCTGCAGCGAGGATCCTGGGGGAATAAGCAGGAACCTCAGGCCCAGACTTGGCTGCTCCAGTGCTGGTTGAAAACTGCCATGCACCTAGGGCAAGGGTCCAGGTGGATCGACTAGGGAGTGGGAGTAATTTGGGGTTTTTAAAATGATCTATTAAACCCCTGAACTTTAATCAAGCTGCTACCATACTGACAGCTGTGATTTACTCACACATGGCTGAGAGGGGTAAAAGGGGCAAGGACTGCACAGCTCAGGCACTTGTCCCCAGCTTCAGAGCACATGCGTGGGCCACACGTGCACACCCCCCCTCTCAGGTTAGCACACTGGTGTGCTTTTATCATGGGCAAAATCGTATGTATCTGTGCCATAGAAAATCGATTTCATTTTTTTAGTAGATACTTGGCTGGACATTCAGAAAATGCTGCCCCTCTCCACTAACTGCCCTTCCCCTCCCCCCTCGCCTTTTCCAAGCACACATTAAGGATTTAAAGCTTAGGTAATCAAAGCTTTAAACTGATCCTGCCTGGAGAAGTCAGAATGGTTTAGTATATTGTTCTAAAAACAGAAATACCTCAGTGGTTTATTGCATGAAGATATTAAACTTTGCACAAATTAAACTCAGGAGTGCAGACATTTTGAGCTAAATTCCTGGCTATAAGCAACTAAAACCTTCACAGCAATTAAAACCATGTTTGATTTTTTTTTTAATAACTCCAGGCGCAATTCAAATCACAATGGGCTTGCCTTTCTCAATAACGAAATCGTTGTACAGCTTGTAGAGTAATGGCATTCTAGCTGGGAATGGGCTTGGAAAACACATATGCATACAAGATCTCCAAGACAGCATGCATGTATGTATACAACTGTCTTTTAATATTTAGTATCCTTCTTTAAAAACTATCTAACCACTAGGAACAGAAGGGTAACTATATATTTATCCTCCGGGATTTGAGATCCTGAAGCAATTATTAGAGAAAAAATGGAAGATAAATTCAGGGATATTTCTTGCTGCACTCTAGTTCATTTACGTGACTGTACATAAATTTCCATCTCTCTCAACAATGCAAACAGAGAGGCAAACAGCATGTGCTATCTTCGCTCATAATTTACAAACTTGCCTTGGAGTCAGTTCAGTGTCACTTCCCCCTCAGGGGCTCAACAACAACAACCTCTTCCCTTGCTTCCTTCTGGCTTTCCCTTCTCTGCCTTCCTACCTCCCATTCTCTCTGCCTTATACACAATACTTCATTGCATTGGGTAGATGATACTCCTTCAGGTGCAGTATGGATGTCCTTCCATTTTTCATTTGAAAGGGTGGTAGCACATAAAATCAGAGCTTAGTTTTTGTTAGAAGGCATCTTAAAGATTATGCTGTGGGATCTTTCACTAGACCAAGTTTCTCAAAGTGCCATCCAGCCTGGCCTTGAACACTGCCAGAGATGGGGCATCCACAGCTTCTCTGGCCACCCTCTTCCAGTGCCTCACTACCCACATAGTGAGAAATTTCTTCCTATCTGATCTAAACCTAGCCTCTTCCAAGGTACATCATAGTGTGCCAGAAAAAAAGGGAGACTCTTGACAAGCCTCTCCACAAGCCTTCTATCTTCTCTTCATATAAACACTTCCTCTAGTGCTTTGTAGTACACACTAGTGGCAGCAAATCCCTTGCAAAGGTCTGATTTTAAGCTGCTGCTACATGTAAGTTGGAGTCCTAAGGTTTTCTTGTATAGTTACATGATCAGCACCTTTAAAAATTAACTGCAGCTGTAGAAGAGTTAATTACTGTTAACAGTGGCAATTGCAGAAGTTTGACACATTATAAGCTCTGTAGTGATCCAGGTGGTCCTGCTAACCTGTCATCTCAGTGCTTGCAATGAGTGACCCATCCCCATAAATACACTCCCAGAGTTTCCTTTTGTAAATGCTGGGAAGTTATTAAAGCCTTCTTGGCAATCTGGGATTATGACTTTCACTGACCAGAGTTCAAGGTGTGCCTCTGCAGCTTATCAAGCCTGCTGCACACTGACAGGGACCCTCCCAGCTGCCTTCCCTCTTTGAACGTGTGTCTGGCCAAACTTGTTAGCCCCAAACCAGAGCACAGAGCTGAGCATCCACCAGGAAAAAAAAAAATATCCACTATTAAAGGCCAAACTGCCCCATTGAAAATGCTGGTTGAAAGTAAGCTTCCAACACCCTCTGCATGGACAGTCCTTCAGTTTGTCACTGAAGCAATGAAGTCATCATCCAGGTGCTTTGAAAACCTCTCATAGGGACTTGGTTTAATCAAAACACACTCAGTTCACAATGATGCTTTCTTTTGTGGTTGCAGAGGCTGTTTCTCCCTCCAGTACATGGATAAGATGTGGTTCAGCAAGAATAGGAGCAGCCTGTGGTTCATAAGTTCTGCCAATTCAAGTGGTAGCAAATAAAAGCTTCTGCTCCATACCAGGCCAAGCTATCTACCCAAGTTATGGTACCCATGAAAAGATGGGAGTATCAACCAGCTTTCCTGTTCAGAAGTCTTCAATGTTCACAGCCTAGTATACAAACAAAAATATCAGCATCTAGTTCAGTTTATATTACTGGGCTGGTCTGGGAACTGTCTCAAGGCTCCCATCAGTGTGGCTGTCCTGGCTGACAAAGGCACCATTCAACTGACTTCTTCAGTCACCACAGCCTAACCTGACAGTGCTTGTGAGCACTGGGAGGTCATTGTGTCTTTTAAGACTTCCCTGGAAGGGAAGACAGCATAGGTGATGTCACATAGAGAACTTCTGGTGATCTGAGTTATGTGGCTGTGTGGATGCCCCATCTTGGTTAAGAACAAATATTTCAATAACATCTCCTAGACAGCTATTGTATTTTCAGCTCATCAGAAGACAAAATGAAAGGTCAATGTTTATATCTTTGGTGTGGTACAAACTGGAAACACCCATTATGTTTCTAACTACTGGGACACCAAGCTAAAAAAAGTTTTAGGGAGAGAAATTCCACTATCAGATGGGTCTTATAGTCCCTCACTACAGAATGTTGGATGTGACAAAGTCATCAGATCATAACAGTACCTGAACCAGGTCCAAAGGTCCAGGCAGACCCATGTCCTATCTTTAGCACTCACCAGTTATATTTTTCATAACCAAAAATTTGCAAAGACAGTTTTTAATTGAAAACGGATTTTTGAATTTCTTGTGTAATACATCAAGAAAGCACAAGGTACAACCTGCCCTCTACACCATCACCATGTACTGGAAGCTGCCAGTGCTGAGAAGCAGAAAGCTGCTGCTATGGGTCCCAAGGTGCCCAGTGTAAGCCATGTGACCACCCACACATTCTGTGTCTAAATTATACATTTGGAAGCCTTGCTTTAGGAGAGGTTTCCATTTTTGCTTTTTTGTCAGATACAATCAGTGTTTAGTGCATGTGCAGAGACATATGACACTGCTTCCAGATTTGTGCAGAACAAAACCATAACTCTCTGAGAGAAGGCTGTTTATTTGTGTACTTAGGGATGCTGTAAGCCTGGCTTTAGTTATCCAACCTCAGCTTAGGGGAACTAATCTATCATCTCCTCACAAAATACGAGACACATCAGCAGAGAACCTGAAGCTGAACTGTAAGTGCTCCTGCAAGAGAATGGAGCAGAGATATGTAGATGGAGGGGACAGAGATACAGGAATGTAGGTGGAAACAGAATTGGGATCCAGGCTATTTATAGCGCCAAGTTAAGGCAATTCAAAAGTTACAACCTGAGTAGGATGCCTGGGTCTTTGCATGGCCATTGATTATTTTGTGACCTATGGAAATCACTTAGCTTTCCTTAGCTGTACATCCATAAAGCTGGGACTACCAACATGACCTTGCACAGCACAATGAAAATAATTGCACAGAAGATGTGAAAGAATGATGGTAGCAGCTATTGTGAAAGCAGAATGGATATATCACATTTATTTTTCTACTAACACTTCCCAAAATAATACACTGATGTTTATAATTCACTTCCCTGAGCTTTTCTCTTGCATAATGTGTAGCATTATAAAATCTTTACAGGCTGAGTATCATTACATGCATATTTACAGACAGTGAAGGAAAGAGAGCTGGAACAAAGTCACGAAGAATTGGATGCAATAAGGAGCTGAATGCTCCAATCCTGTTCAAGGAAAGCAAAAGCACTGGTCACACTGAAGCCAGTGAGTCCTTCTTTTGATTTCAACATGTTTAAATGTTTTATCAGAAGGGGGCCAAAGCCCTCAGCACCTAGCAGGGCTCCGCACTCCCTGTGTTGCCTGAAGTCATGCAGTGAAGCAGCAGCAGAGTGGTCATATTGTGGGAATATCTTCTCTGGCTTCCTGAATAGGACAACTGAGAAATTAAAGCTAAGAATGAGAGCCTGTCCCAGGTTTTACACAAAGCTCTGTGCACTCTAGAGGACTTGGAGAGCTTAGTTACTGTTGGCTAAATACATATTCAGAGCAAAATTCTTTTCTGCATGCACCTGGTTTGCATGAATGCCAGGCTTGTGTATGCAAGGGAGGCGTGTGCACAGCTGAAAAGAGAAGCCAGAATAAAAATGATCCCTAATTTCATATGGCTCAGCAGGGAGAAAAGAGCAGCTCTACACAGACAGGTGTATATGACTTTCTTTAGATTCAAAATCTGGTATAGGACACTGAGGTCTGAATGTGGTCTCTCTGGTTAACTGGAGTAAGCCCTTTCAACTTGAGAGTGATTCCTGCCCCTTTCAGCAACACAGAAGGAACACATGCCCACTCTGTCTGTTAAAACAGAGGGAGGAAAATAATTAGTCATCAATGCTTTGATTTTTCTGTGTAGTCCTGCTAAATCCTCCCACTTTTGGCTAAACCATACCATTTTGGGGAGTAGAGGACTGTCACGACACATGTGGAAAACACACAGAGCTGGAGAGCAACATGTGGAGATGAGGAGAGCCAACTCTGGGACCAGCAGCCCTTGGAGCTGCTGACAGCCCCACTCAGGCATCCTTTCTTTCAGGGCTCCCCAGAGCAGAATCAGGTCCTTGAACTGGGACTGAATGTGATGTGTAGGCATTCAGCAGCTTTTCATACATCTTTATCTCTTCTGTTGTAAGATTCAGTGCACTACACAGATTTATGGGAATTCTTTCCATGTTCACAACTTATAAGTATTAATAACCCGTCCAAGTTGGAAAATAATACACCATTCCTAACTCTATTAACTACAGAAAATCTGGCTTCAGTTAAAATAAGATCCCCTTTAGCAATGCCCAATATCCAATAAATATTATATATAAAAAAAGCCAGGCCGCATCTTATCTGACGTACGGTAACAGTAATGTTTTTGCCTGAGGCACTGCAAACTTCAGGCTTAAGAAGTCAAAATGACAGGGTGCAGATGATCACTTGAAAGTTATAAATTTTGACCTAAAGAGTTACCTTTAAGTCTTTTTTTTTTATCTAATAATGATTACAGACAGGCAAATTCAGCAGGCTCACAAATCTACAAAGAGATATTAAAGCTGTAGATAACATTCAAGAACTGTTTTCTTAATACTTGTGTTTCTGTCACTGACCTGCAAGGAAAAATAGCATTAACATTTCTGCCACTGCTATGTAAAAGTGGCTCTGAGTTTTCCAAACAAGCAGTTCCATCCAGTTGTCAATGGTTTTAAAACTACTTGCCTTCAAAGTTAAGACTAAATCCTTTGGTCCTTACTCTGACTAAAGTCCTGTTGCTGTTAGTGAAGGTCTTTCATTCAATTAAGGCTTCTAGTTTCAGGTTAAGCTCCTCTGAGAGACTTAAATGACAGATTTACATGTATTCAGTAGATATTTGGTGCTTGAATACCCACGTCTGGACCTTACTGGTACATAAAAACTACATTAGTGTGTTACAGTATCTCAGTATCCTTTGGGATTAAATATGCCAAAAGATGTCCTCAGAGTTATTCAGTGAATCTAAGCTGGAAATGCTTCAAACCAGCACAGCCTAACTAGAGCTATAACTTTCACCCCACTCTAAACTGGCAGAAGTGACTTGCAGCATACCCTGCCTTAGCAGAAGTCACTTCCAAAGCCAGCTGCCAAATCTGTCCTATTGAAGGCTGTTGGAGAATGCAAATTCCTCCAAATATTTACTGAGAGCAGCCTGTTTCTGGCTTCAGAAGTTCAATTAACCTGATAGACAGTTAATTAAAAGTTGAAATCAAATATTGTCTCAGGTACTCCTCAGATGCCCGTCACTCTGTTACCACATTCCAGCCTTTTGTCTTCCTCTTTGCTCAGGGAAGAGCCCTGAGGACACTGCTGGGGCAATGGCCTGTCCAGGAGCTGTGTCACAGACCAGTTACAGAATCCATCAGTAGCTACAATTACTATTTGCTCCATTTCTGACATCCTCAAGAATTCACAGCATGCATTAATTCATTTCCCCCCTTTCTTGTTTTACTTTGTGCATTAGTCTATGGGCTAGATGCCCTTTTGAAGAGTTAGGACCAAAATGACCCCAAATTTGCTTTTATTTGAGAGTGTGTGGATGAGACTTTCTTAAAAAGGAAGCAAGCTAGTGATGCTGTTCATAGCAGCTCATGGACCCTTCTGCACCTATGGGTGATTAATCCAGAACATTATTTGATTGAATTTTTGATAATTGCATTGCAGCACTGGCTCTCTCAGTATTGCTTATTTTAAGGAGATATTTTCTGATCAGAGAAAGTCAGAAAACTATTCAGCAAACTTCTTTTATTTATCACCTTTGTCTGAGGCAGCAGTCTAGCAAGCTTAGAATGGCTGAAGTTTAAAGTCAGTTGAGAAACTGAAAGGTTTCACATGCATACCAGAAAGGAAATTCATTTTCAGAATGAGATCTGAACAGTTATCTCACTCTGAACATGACCTCATGAATTTGGCAGCTCCCACCCTTCAGCAGACTTTGAACTCTTCGGTTGATCAGTGGCCTAATCTGTGACTTTCTTTTCTTTGTAAGAGTGAGGGGGAACCCTCCATAATTTTGCAAGAAAATGTCTAATCATTCATAGACTTATAAAGAGCCTAAAACAGATGGGTTTTTAATCCAATTAAGGTCTGTTCTTTGCCTATTTTGTTGTTGATTCTTTTCTCTTTGATGGCTTTTGGGGTTTTTTTGGTCGGTTTGTTGGAGTTTTTTGTATTCGTTTTTGTTCTTTTTTCTTGTCCTTTTGCTGTGAGTTGGGTGACGAGTTTTTTAAGATCCATGTGAATTCAAAGAGAATGGCACTTTTACCCCAGAGACACTGTCTTGGCCACATTTCACTACAGCTGAAGTCCTCAGGGCCTAGATTTTAATTGAATTATGTCCATTTGAAGCATCAGTCCTGTCACTGGCTTTAGCAGTGACAGATACGTACAAGTAACAACAGGGAACTGGCCCTCCAGAGGTACTCCACACATTGGTCCCCCAGTGATGCTGGGCTTTTCTGCTGGTCCAAAGCTTTCAGACTTAATGAGAAGCAAGTGTAGGACACCCTGGCATGGGTTTAGACACACCTCACTTTTCCCATAGAAAATCTGGCAAAGAGAAAAGCCTCATAATGTTATCTTTCCACCTTTGCACCATGTAAGCAGCAGCTTAGAAAAACTGGTATTTTTCCATATGACAAATGACAGCTTTCCAGTGAACACCCTAAAATTTTGGTTGGTATTTCCTTCACAGGTGTGCCACTTCAGAAAATAAGAAAAGTCTCTTGCAGCTTTTGTGTGATGTTGTGGCAGTGGGATACAAGTGTTCCTCCTGTATGCCCCACAGCCAGCTCTGATACAGCACATTGGTCACGCACACCTTTGCAGGGCTGCAGGGCATCACGGATAGAGGTCCTCACACCCCCAGCCACTAAGGGTCATCATTTTAACCAAGGGAGCAGATTTGAGGGGAACATGCTTGCACTGTAAATTGGATATTCAAGGGTGCCTTGGGAAAGAGCCTGACATCAAGTTACAGGCAGGGCCAGGGCAAAGGGGCTTGAATACAGCCCATTTTCCTCTTAAAGTGTTTGAGGACAGAAACAAAGGGCTAAATGGGAGTCTGTCAGTGTGGAGAAAGCTCTTATTTTGATTTCCTATTATAGCTTTCATCTGTGAAAGAGGTTTGGCCAAACTCATTACTTTCTGAGCAGCAGCAGTCATAGTTAGTGAAAAGATATTGTGAAAACTGTAAAAATTGAAAAATATCCTCTTCCATAATAAAGTCTGAACTAATGGCTTGCTTGGGTCTCAATAAAATTGACAGAAATTTGTAAAAGACACGAAAAATAGTAAGAACGGGAGTTTGCTTTGATCAAGAAACCTTCTGACATTTGTATTTCCAAGTTATGCTAGACAGTTACAGCAGGTTTTGAAAGTCATTAAAGGCTCCATTCACAAAAAGGATTTGGATTGACATTTCCTTCAAATAGCTTCCTTTCTCAAGCAAATGAAATTTTTAAGAGTGTCTTTAATTATGACAGTTATTGTTGTTATGGAGGCCGGATGTTTTTCCTGTTAAAAATTGCAGGAAAGTATTTTATAGTTTTCAGTTTGGACTCAGGGAGTGAGTGTGTCTTCAGAGTATCTTGGGAGTAGGTCAGAGCTGGCTAAGCCCAGTGACTGCCTGGAGCCAAGGCTGGTGTGGGACTGGTAGCAAAGAGATGTTCCAACACAACCCCTGCCTCAAGCTGGGATGTCACTTGGCACAGTGACATTCCACCTCCAGCCCCAGGCTGACCACAAAGCCCAGTGTCCTTTCTACAAGAGCTCAAACAGCACCTGCTCCCAGAAATATCCATTTTGTAGACAACAGGTGTTAAGGATGGCTCCCTACATCCTTATCCGGTCCTGGTTTTCCCTTGGGAAGGAAAGCAGTATCTTTCTCATTAATTTTGGGACTCATAACTAATAGTATTTAACTCACATGCTAGTTCCATTGATGTGAGCTGAAATTATTCACTTGTGCAGAGATCACATCTCTTGAGAAGCTGTAGAAAAAATAAAGTCATACTCTTAATAAAATACTAGAAACATCCAGACTCCTTAAGCACAGCCATTTTTAGTAATTAATTTGCTATAGTTGTAGCTAGCTGATTTAAAGAGTCAGATTTATTCTGATTAAAGCATTTACTTCTATGTCAGCAGAAGGAAAATTTACTGCCTCAGGAAAACATAAATGTCAAATGTGTGCTTGAATATACAGAGTATGGTAGATAGAAAGAAGATGATGTTTTCACAGGTCATGTGCTTAAAGGTCAGTAGGGTTAAAGAGTACTTTTTTTGTTGTTTTAAAGCTGCCATACATGAAGAAGGAGCTGTGCAGCTGAAGGGAAAATGGCAAGACGGAATGTGCTCTAATGTCCACGGGAAGAACACCAGGCACTCTAAAGAGGCACATGCAAGCAAACAATAGCTGAATTTGCCTCAAGACCCATAAAGAAGACTTTTATATAATATTATACTTGTGCCAGAACTCCTGCTTTTCTGTTCTGATGCACATTGACACCTTTTCTTTTTTAGACAACAGTAACCGCAGATACTCTTCTCTTCACAGACCTGCAACGTCTAACATCACTGTACTTGTGTGGAAAATTGTGTCCAAACCAATTCTTATCCAGGGAGAATTCTAGCCTGCAGAAGACTAAGCCAGAGATATTTCATCTGCACAAATGCAGTGGGGACATTGGAGAGAAAATATTGAAATAAATTGAAACCAACCTTCTACAGCCAGAAATTCCTGTTGGAACTATGGGAGCAGTACTGGAGCCTGGCTGTAGGTACTGAGTGCCATCTTGAACCCCCAAGGGTGCCTAGGTCACTAGCACAAGACCAGCAGCTATGACAGAGGGCTCCTGCAAGAGACTCATGTCCTTAGGGAGTGGTGTCTGGAAGCCACCTGCATTTAGGGACCTGATTGTCTCCCTAAATAACTCTAAGAATGGGAAATTTTAAAGCAGAAATTACTACAGAGCCTATGAAATTCAGGCAACTATAGACAGAAACATGAATGGAACAATGACTTCCTGTATTTTGTGTGTTCTGGAGACCAGATCTCACTTTCCCACTGCAAGTGCTGTTAGGGACTGAAATCCTGGTCTGTATTCTCTGTAACTTCAGCTCTTATCCTGTCTAGGCTGCTGCTGCTGCTGGCTGGGGTCCGTTTTGAGGCCTCTCACCCAGCACCTCACAAGAGGTGCTTCAGGATGAGGCCATTAGCCTGTATTTACATTGCCTGGTAATGCCATCAAACATTCTACTTCCACTCATTAGCAATCCATCCCTCCTGCCTTTCCTGTCCCTGAGGAAGTGCTCATAGAACCTGTCTCATGGATTTCTGCTTTTTCATTATTGTTGTAGTCTCCCCAGTTTATCTTGCTCTTTCATGAAACAACAAACCACAGATATGGTTTCAACCTAACAACCTGTTTGCAAGAAACTAACCATCCAGGAGCAGCAGCACGTCCTTCTCACATTCTTCAAAAGCTCACTTAACGTGATTCATTGCTTTATTCTTTGCCTGAAGCATGTTTCACTTACATTAATAATATTTTACCTTTCACTTATAAATTCAAACACAAAAGTGGTTGCCGTTCTCCAAATGATCATATACATAAAATATTACAAGGCTATCACTTTCCAGAGGTCAAATTCTCTTCTTTCCCTTAATTAAGATTCAAGATTTTCAACAATAAGCTGTTGCAGCAGAATATAGCTCTTTTATGTTTATTAATTCACATCTCTGCTTTTTCACTTTGCAAAGAGGAAAAAGGAAATGGTTTTAAGTGGGATAAGTACCCCTTTCTCTAAACAAAATAAAAAAAGGAAGTTCCAAATATGGAGGAAACAGAAGTGATCTGATTCAGTAAGAATTTACACACACAGTCCTTGGTTTTTGAAAAATATATCAGTCAGTCCTTCATACTGAAGTGGTATCAGCATCTGATGTGCTGTGTCTCATGTGCCTGAATATGCAAGTCAGAGTTCCTTTTCGATAAAGGTCTAGTCATGAAAAGGATCCTCTCACACCTAAAATGTCAATACCAGTATCTTGACTTCTAAATAATTTTTCAATGTTCTTGGAAGAGCAGACTTCATTTTGTGACTGATTCAAAAAAGGGTAATATTTCATTACGAAATTATACCCTAATTTTTTAGATAGTACCTGAAAGGAAGCAATTTTGTCTGGAGTGAAAAAGGTGTGTTAAATCAGCCAACTCATCTGAGAGAACAAAGATAAACATAGTGAGCAGTATGATTTTCTGTAACATGATTTTGCTGCATCTAAATATAAGAATCTCACCTAACACAAACCATACCTTTTGTGTCCCAGAAGAGCCTTCCCAAACAGAGAGAGAAAGTTCATAAATGTGCTCTTGCAAAAAATGTCTGTTTAAAAATTAAAATTCAATAATGAGGAAAAGAACAAACAGTCCCCACAAAATGTAATATCTTATAATTAAAATTTTTCTTTAGGAAATTCCTATTTTTCTGATTCCATGTGTATATATGTCTCTAGTATTTCCTCTAAGTTGGCTGTGCTACAATTTAAGGGACCTTTTGTGCTTTGGTTACATACCTGGACTTCAGGGCGTGGGCTAGATGCCCACCTCTGTTGGAAATCATCTCTGTGTCCATGAGCAGGTGAATCCACTTCTCCCATGTCTTAGTCAGTCACTTGCAGGATACATGGATTTTACAGCCCCTGCTGTAACACCTCTGCCACTTCTGAGGAAAAGGTTCCTATAAAGTGGGACTTGGACCTTGTCAGCAGTTCAAGGCACAGTAGCCCTTTATCTTCCAGCCTTGCAGACACTGGTGCCCTCAAAAAGCAAAGTTCTTGCTGATGAGGTGGTGGGTGCAGCTTCCTAATGCCAATGCAGTGCTTTGCTTGGGAGCTGCTGAGGGTCTTCTCAAGGTGCAGAAGGCTTCTCAGGCAGTGCCGTGACATTTTGACCCCCTGTTGCCACTTCCAGCCCCACATTTTGAAGTTTCCAGTGCTGCTGAAGAGATGACTCAGCTGCCTGTGAAGCTGTATCAAAACTGTGTCATTTTACAGCCCAGTGTAAATCAGCTCTGTCTTCAATTTGCCTTCATATGCCAGCCAAAAACAGTGCCAGTTCTGATGCAAGCCAGAGTTCTGAGTCACTGTCTCATTAATTTCTAGATACAGGTTTTAGGTGCTTTAAAACTTTCCTCAAAATCCAATTCCCCCAGATTCCCAGTCACTATAACATGTCTTCTTTGAAGTCCTTCCAGTTTTTCTAGATATTTTTGGTAGTAGGTTGTCCAGCCCTGAATGTAATTTTGCTTCCCTATATATTTTCTAAATCCTAGCTCTTAAAGTATTAGGGGTTTATGTGTGTGTATATATTCTATTATATATTATAGTATATCAAATAATATATAATGTGAAGAATTTGCTTCATATCAGTGATACCAATTTTATTGGGAGAGAAATATTAGCAGGATTTGATTTTGAGTCACCAGCTGTTTTTTCTTTAAGGTTATTTCTTTTTTATTGGTGTCCTAGTGAATGACTAAAATATAAACTAAGTTAAGACTTAACAAAACACTGGGACAATTCATACAAGCATAAAATTATATTGGTCAAAATTTTTCTGAACTTTCTCCAGAACACTTAGAGTTTATTGGACAGATTTCAGGTTGCCATCACAAAAGTGCAAAACCAAACTGAGCATTCTCAGATATCAAAGCTGCCAGTGCCATTTCTCCAATCAAGAGAAATGCCAAGCTTGGACAGAGGATAAACAACAAGCAATGGTCACAGTACAACCTCAGTTTGCAAATTTGAGCAAATCTTTACTTCAGGTCAATTATATTAATAATGGACTTCCAACTGATTTCAGTGGGAACTAGCCCTTATATACATGGACAAGAAGTGTTTATATCAGCAGATGTCCTCTAAACTGTGATGGCTGACATGCATTGACTCAGCAGATCTGAGTGCCTCTGTAAGAAAGTTGTGCCAACATGTATAATGTATGTGGTGGAAAGGCTTAAGCAGAGCTATTTCAGAGAGTTGAAGAAATACAGAAAAGTTTACATGAAATATGAAATTCAATTCTGAACACCACACGCTCCTTGATGATTCTGGGCAACCTGTATTCTCCATCAAAAAGGAAGTCTTCCTCACATTTTCCTAAGAGGTGAGCTATAGGACCCAGTCTTTTCTCACTGTGACTCCCTTGATTGTTGTAATAAGAGTAATTGATTTCAGTGCTTTGTTTCTCCAATAGTTTGTCAGCATTATTTTTTTTTCTTGTTTGGACATAAAACTTTCCAGGAATTGGACTGCTTTTTTACCAAGTCAGATGACAGCAAAGACCCATCGCTTGTAGCTCACTTCCAGCTGGAAGGAAGGGGATCCACAACTCCACAGAGAAAATGCCAGTGAAAGCATTTTGGGTGTGGAAAGGTGCCTGGAAAGCAGACACTGCCCCCGAGTTCCATTCACAGTCAGAACACGCCTCATGTCCTCACACCAAGTGAGCACATTGCTGGCAGCCTGGAGCTGGTACCAGCTGTGCTTTGGGGGTACCAAGCAGTGGTACCAACACTGAATCAAAACCATCCAGACCTGCAGAAGTGTTCTTGTGCTGCCCAACACACCCAGAATAAGAACAACTTGCTATAAGGCTGTTATATGAACCTGGAAAAGGACTTAACAAACTTAACAATGTGTTTTAAGATAGTAGTATTTCATTTTCCAATTAGCTGAAAAAAAAAATCTCTACTGTCCCACACCTTGTGAAACAGCCTACCTTAAAAGCTCCCACTAATTTTGTACTGGTGTAAATAACAGCAGAGGGTAATTAAAAAAAAAAAAATCCCTCTGTACCAGGTTGAAAACAGACAAAACTCCATCCTTCCATTAAACAGCCGTGACTGTTAGAATGGATTCAAATAACATCCACAGCCCAATAAAGGGCTGCATGGAGGGAGTACTGTTGTTTAGGCCAAAAGTCTTTGTCTCTACTAGAGATAACGAGATGGTGCTGATGATAACATCCAAGAGATCAACCAGTGCTGAGCTAACTATGTTTTTTGAATGCAGGATTTGAAGGTTTTAAGCAATTACATCTTTAAAATCCTACTTTCCTTTGTAAGCTACACAGTTTCATACTATTGCAACCCACTCTGAAACTATTAAGCTAAAGGCAAGAAATAGGAAAACATGAGGACTTTCGAATAGTGAGAATTTGCACAGGGAATCAAAGAGGTTTCAAGTTCACTTAGTGCAGATGTTTCTATAATTGAGACGCACTAGAAAAATGCATTAATGCACAAATCAGTCTTTCCTACAGTTATCTGAACCATAAAAAAACGTCCATAGCCAGGATATAATTCCCTATTAAATCCTATAGGATACTTTAAAAAAATAGCATGGGTTCTTTTTTTCCTATTAAACTCTTCAGGACTTTTTCAGTAGGGGAGTCCACAGGGAGCACAAACAAACCTAAAATCTGTTGACCAATTCACCCCATAACCCCTTTTCATGCACTTGCCCACAGATACTAAGGATCAGAATTTTAATGAGGCCAGCTAAGTGCAGCTGGTGACCTGAAAGATTTATTACTCCCATTTAAACCAGTAAGACTTCCTTTGGAACTGGCTCGAGCTCCCTTTACTGTACGTGCCCGGCCATTCATCCAACCCGAGCACAGACTCCTGCACCAAAGGCAGGAACTTGCACCCACACATTGGCTGCTGATGCAAAACACGCAGCCTCACAGCCAGAGAGAGAACACGGAGTCTCACAGGCTTTTGACTTCTGAAAACTGTAATGGTTGAAGCATTCAAAGGAAAGAAAATGTCTAGGACAGATCTGAGGCAACCTGACAAGAACGTTCTTTTCTGATCTTTTTAAGCATGACATAATTGTCTACTTTTAGTGTCCAACATGTACAAATAGAACTGGCATGTTCTTCTCAACAATAAATGTAGCTCCCTACACAAAATCGGCAGGGACCAGCTGTACCCTGCTGTAATATCCTCCAGGAAAATTGTCTTTGATGGAACTCTAAAACCCGAGGAGTGACTCCTACCTGCACGTTGCACATCTGTTTGCTCCCCAAGAACCCCTCAGGCACACAGCCTCCTGCTGTTATGCTAAATTTAAACAAAGATCTCCCAACCTCAAATCCAGAGGTCAATTAAGATTATCAGGTGCTGATTCCCAAACATACCTGTTTGCCAGGGAATGCTCCCCTAAAAGAACAGCAAACTACTTCTATTTTTTTTTTCTTTCCATCCAGACTTGCCTTGATTACCGTGATGGACTAAAATAACGATACAAACAAGAAGGAAATTGTGTATCTCTTTATCTCAGCCCAGCAGGAGGCAGATGGATAAGTATGAATAACAAATTACCTTGCAGTGGTTTCCACTAATCAGCCTCAGGGCTGGGGTGGTTTAGCGTGAAACCATTCTCAGCCTTTTTTGACAGTGCTGGTTCAGGCGTTGGGCAGAGGACTCTACCCCCTAATTAAGAACCTGAAATAAATTGAAAACAGCTGTGAATAATTAGACAATTTAAGTGCTGTTAAGAAGGAATAATTTTTGTAGCCATCGTAATAAATCTTATGCTGTCCGAACCCATACATTTTATGTGAAATTTTTTCTGCTGCTGTGTTAGTGCATTACTCATAAAAGAAACAGTATCCCTTTTGTTTTGATTGGGCCTGCTTAATAACAAAAGAGCATATCACTATAAGTGGAAGTGTGATGACAAAGAGAATAGCCTTTACTTTTTTTAATTTTCAGCCGTTCTGGTTCAGATCCTGTGTCAGATTCCTGGCGTGTGAGTTTGGTGAAAAAAAAGAGAATTCTTGATTTGCACTGTAAATAATACCTGAACCCAAGCTACTTAACATATTTTAGATTTCTCTGGAAAAATACATATCAAGAAAATACTTAAAAGTTCAGCAACTGGCCTATTAGCTCTATGTGGCAGATAAGTTCTTGAAGTATTAACTAAGACCTAGGGAAATCTATTTTTCTCTGAAAATTTCCACCTTCTTTTTCAATCTTCTGACTTGCCTGGAATTCAATATAAAGTGTTCCACAGAAAGTAATTTACAGACAGGGAGATTTCATCATGTACTGCCAAACCATTCAGGGCCTGATTCAGTAACCCATATCTGGCTTTATTATAAATTAGTGCTGTGAACACCTAAATTTATATTTAATTTTATGTTGTGTATAGCTTTTCCGAAGGCAATTTATCTGCTCACTCCTTAATGGCAACACCATTCTGAAGTCTTTGTAGGATCCAGGCTTTGCTTGAATAATGGCATTACTTGTAAACAGGACATGGAAGGAACTTGATTATTTAGAAGCACACTCTGGCTTTATTGCTATCTTAGAACAGCATACATTCCTCTGTCATTTTGGTAGACTTTCATCACATAATTCCAATCTGGACACAGACTCTGAACACTCAGTTTTTTGAGGATTCATGAGGCGATGTTTTGTTTTTCTTACATTTCCAGAGCAAAGAGAACAGAGCTCACTGTGCCAGCCATGTGCTCACAGTATTTCAAACCAGCCAGCAGAAATGATGTTTGAGGAAATACCTGAGGCAAAGTTCTTGGTTCTGCACCCTGATGGCCTAGACATAAGTACAAAGAAAGGAAAGCATTGTGCAAAGTCTCAGAAAATTAACCTTATGAAGATGGTGGGAGTGGGAATAAGAGCTGAGATCTATCTTCTCCCTAGTTTATAGGGTGGCAGGTAGGTCAACCCTTGCTGCACACCTGCCTGCACTAGGTCCTAGGTCACCTCTTGCTGTTCTGCATCTGCCTGAACATGAGATCTGTGGCTCCTGTACATTAAGCTCTCCCCATCTTTGACACCATTTAGCCAAGACCCCGGGAGGCATTTCTTCAACTCTGAATTACCCTTTTTATGGCTTATGCCCAAAGTAGTATGACCTCAGGATGTTGCTATAGGATGACTTTTTTACCAAGATTTCCATGTCCCTGCTTCTGTCCTTACATTGGCATTTGGATATTCTGCATGTAGAAACGGTGGCCCCACTGGGTTTGAGTGTGCTTGAAGACCTGAGATTTAAATTTCAGATGTTGTATCATCTGATTACATGTAAGCATTATGAATCTGCTTTGTACTAAAACGTATTTCTGGAAGTTATTTTGAAAAATCCAGGATGCCACAAAAGCAGGGCAACTGTGCTGAATCAGGGCAAACATTTCCATCACTGAAGTTATTAACAACATTCAAATTCCTTTAGAAAAAAAAAAAAAAAAAGAGGAATAATGATTTAGGTTCTAATAATGTTTTTAAAATAGTAGCACTATAAATACACTATCCTTTATTCTCCACACTTCACTTTTAATTCACCTATTTGTAAGTGCATGTATGAATTTCTTCTGTCAAGAACAAAGATTTAATGTCTTCCCCACAAAAGAGATGCAGCATTGATGATGAGGGAATTAATAGATTTCCTCTGCATCCAGCAGAGACATATCTATTCATAGGTGCTTCTCCTCTTTCCTCCCTGACTGCTGCCCTTTTTGGAGAACTAGTGGCTAATGAAGATCCCCAGAGGTTTCCTAATTTGGGCTAGGATGCAGCAGGAGTTTATGGTGGCCGAAAGAAGAATTTAATGTTTCAACAATACAGCCTTTGGCAACACTGCGTTCAAGAATCATTTGGGCAATGCTCTCAGGCACATGGTGGGATCCTTGAAGTGTCCTGTGTAGAGCAAGGAGTTGGATTTGATGATCCTCATGGGTCCCTTCTAACTCAGAATATTCTATGATAATCAATTTAGGAAGGAGTCATCAGTCACATCCATGCTTGGGGCTTGCTGCTAACCTCAGGGGTGACTTCTGGATGGGTCAGTGCAAGTCTTTGGGAGCAAATAGCCAGATAAAGAGGGAAGCAGATGCAAATTAAAAACAGCTCCTTTGGTTCCTGTTGGCCTTGGTGGAGTTGTGGTAGGGAAGGAGCAGTTTTGGTCACCAAAGGAAATGCCTGCGTGTCTCCCACCAGCAGCACCTCTGGCCTCAGCTTCTCGTTCCATAAAATGCAGCTAAATAGTTCCTTACCCTGTACATGGCTGCAAGGCTCAATCAACTGAGCTTTATAAGGTGCTTTAGGAGCCTTGGCTGCAAGTTGCTGCAGACTTGCTAACTACATTATTTCAAAATAAAATAAACACATTTTATACAATCAAAAGGAAAAGGGGAAAAAAAATTCACCAGCCCTTTCTTCCCTCCAAGTCAGCTTCTCAGAACTTCTCCAGCATAAGTTACACTGCACTCCTTGCTCAAGGTTTCACAAATAGACATAGCTGGTTGGCCAAGAGATTTTTTTACCCTGGTGTTTATAATTCCAATTGGTGTAAAATTTCCTGATGGTTAACACATCCCGTTACAGACACTTTTGAATGAATGACTCATTCCCAAATAATTGACTAGCTTTGTAATTTGGGAAGTAAAAATCACATTTATGAGTCCCTGGGGGGAAGGCCTATAATGTTGTGCATAAAAAGTAGATAAATCATAAAACCTGATTTTTTTTTCATTTGTAAAAGCTTCCATTAGCCTTTGTGTGCACATTAAAGCAATGCCCTCTAAATGTGTGCAGCTGCTTTAAATCACTGGTGCACTTTAAAATCAAGTCTTTTTATATCGTGATGTTAAAATTACATGTTGGTTACTGTAATTCTGTCTTGTTTTTTTGTGGGACATCCTTGGATCAGATCTGCTTCTGGGAAAACCTCTCCCTTTGCACTAAGTTTTCTAATCCCTGTAAGCAGAAGCCTAAGCATTTTGCAGCCAGTGGAAATGGTGTTTATCAGGTAAACAAGGAAGAAAAACAGAAAGGACCAGTCAGTGCCAGTGCAAATAGGGC
This sequence comes from Trochalopteron elliotii, assembly GCA_024734555.1. Classification (NCBI taxonomy): domain Eukaryota; kingdom Metazoa; phylum Chordata; class Aves; order Passeriformes; family Leiothrichidae; genus Trochalopteron; species Trochalopteron elliotii. The sequence continues at coordinate 857,418 of JANPWX010000143.1, read as the reverse complement.
CCCATCTTCACTTAGCAGATGCATGAATTTTAGACTGAGGTTTCAAATAAATGTGCAATATGATTCTAATGGGATTTGACAAGGGTATTTGATGGCTGCAAGGCAAATCTATTATTATCTACAGAATATCTAGTTACAAATGTAATCCCCCAAAGGTGGTACTGAAACTGCACAATATTTAAACTCCTGAATGAAATGGCCATGCCACTTGCCTTGCCTTTGCAGTCTAAAAGTCCCATACACCTTTATGCTAGCAAGGCCTTTTCCCACATTTTCAGAGTACTGTAAATTAGTTTAGTATGCTTGAAAGAACCTGTAATTGTAACTGCTCTTGTTGACACATCAGCTTGATGCCACACAGAGCACGACTGGGACCATATCCTTTGGTTTTCCAGCTACAGTGCATTTCAAGTGCTTGACAGGTCCAGCGCTAAGATGTTCTGAATTAGATTTGAATTACAACCGCTAAATGCCCTTGTCAAAGTTTGTTATGCCTGAGAGTAGCCATATACATTTAACTGACTATTCCTATGGAAGATATACTGCTTAAACAAAGACATACTCCAAAGTTTCATACAGAATTGTCAAAATATAATTGAGTTAAAAAAACAACTAAAGCATAAGAAGAGCAATCTTTACTGCCTTTCCCCCTCTTTTCCTTCTTTGAAATAAATCCAAGGGACAATTTAGTGGAATCTTAGTATAAAGTAAAAAGTGTATTTGCAATTCCCCCGGAGACACTGAAATTTATACAAACAGCAGATTCATCCATACATTGATCCTAGTGTTGGGAAGGGCCATAGCAGAACATTAGGATCTTACCCTGTGAAACACATTTCACATCACGTTGCTGGCATTGGAGAGCATCTGGTGCTTCAGGAAGAAAAGCAACTAAAGCTAGCACATCGACGAGAATCAGGATCAAGCCTTGAAATCTGGAGGACTCCAAATTCATGCTTCATCAAATAAGGGAAGCACAATATTTATACATCTAGACATATGTGTGGAAGCATATACCTCAATGCCCATATGCAGTATGTAATGCACGTATGCAATGTTTATACAATTTAATAGAAACATAATAGAAACTTCCTTCTAACTTACAGATGTATTTGTGATCACATACCAGTTGTACAAGGCCATAATCATACCTTCTTAGGCCAGAAAATAGCAACCCAAGAGCACAAAGCTGATTTTGACAGTGTTTGGAACTCAGTGAGTGCCATGGAAATGTCAGTAGCTGACAGGGCCTGCATTGTGCTGCTGCTGGTTAACCCCTGGGCTGCTGACCCCAGCTGTGTGATTGCTGCACTGCTCTGCTGAGGCTGGCCTGGCTGGAAAAGAAAGCACTGCAATGGGCAGAGGAGATGGCCTGAAGCTGAAGGCTGAGAGAAAAGAGTGACGACTTCCTGCAGCCTAGCTGACTGTCTCAAATCCTTTTTGAGCACAGGAAGCAAGAAGGATGTGCTTAACCTAAACCCACAAAGGCTCAGGCGGCACGGAAGAGGAGGAGCAGGCTATTGCAACTGTCAAAGACAAGACAACCACATGTGTATGTGAGTTTCTTTTCCAAATTCTCCTCCATGAATGAAACAAAATATCTTGGGAAAATATCTGTTGCTTCATCACAGATTTCCCAGTTGAATTTGGAAGTCACGTACTTCTGGAAGTTTTCTAGACTGGAGGGCAGGTCTACTACAATGTGCTGCCAGTTTGCATTTGCTGGCCTGACTGCAGACACAGCTCGTGGTGCCCTCCCTTACTGCTTCTCCCTTTCTCACAGTGGGGTCTGTGAGCACAGAACATTTTGGAAGGGGTTTGTTGGCATTCCCCAGCAGGGAGCCAGCACACAGCAAAGGCATATGTTCTGAAGGATCCCATGCCCTTCCACCCACAGTAGATGTAGATGCAGACTCAACATCAGTCCTTTTTACCACAATAAGGACAAAGGTCCTTCCTGTGTGTGCCTTGGCCTGTAGGTTGTAGCTTCTTTGGGGAAGAGACTGTCCATCCCTGGGAAGGGAAGGAAACACCCAGCACAATGCCGTGCCATTTCACCTGAGGCCTCTAGAAGGTACTGTAAGACAAACAGAGAATAATTCTGCTTTACAATGGATAGGGGCTAGACAAAGACCAGGGCACTGCTAGGGGCTGTGTTCCCATCTCTGGTGGAGCAGGGGTGCAAATAGGTTGGGAACACACAACCAAGATTTCTCCCATCTGAAGCTGCCCTAAGCATTACCTCAAAAGATGAATTCGCCAGCAGCAGCAACTACAAAAAGGTTTCTAACCTCATTCCAAGAGCAAAATGTGGCTTGAGCTGGTCAAAACCTGCTGACAGCCTTAAGCAGCATGAGAAACCTGTTTCATGATGGCAGTTGGTTATTTTAAAACTGAGCTGAAAGATTAATGGTGAGATTTTCAAAAAATGTAGGCTCTCAATGACAGGAACTGACAATTTGTTCATGCAATTTCCCATCGCTGTGTGTGCAGTAGGGAGGAACGGGTGGGCAAAATGACACACAGCCATTCTGTGTCTACACTTTTTCTGGAAATCCTAGCCCTGAAAAGGCAATAAGCAAATAAGAAAAGCATTTATATGAAAGGCAGAAAGATTTAGGCTGAGAAATACATTGATATTCTTTGTTAATTTTTTTATTCAATTAAAAGGCACATGCTGATTATTTTTAGCAGCGTCCCCCTGATACAATTCAGATGTAAATCACATTTCTGTAGTCAGCTGCTGCTGTTTAAGCAGAAATATTTTGACACTATAATTATAGGGTTGAAACTATGCTTTACATTAGTGTATAAAACACTCATTAAATTAAAATTCCTCCATGAAATCATGAAAATAAACAGTCTGTCTGAACTAGCATCAACAAATTCACAGGATGCTTCTGCGTTTTCTCAGAGCTGGCCTTCAAGTGACTGTGTTACAAGGCCCTTATTTAACCGTGAAGTGTTAAAGGTTCACATTCTTTTGAAGGTCCCATTCTGCTTATTTTTAAAATTATTGCTTTAATTGTTTTTACAACTTGTAAGATTTTAAAGCTATTAAGCCTCAAAGTTGTGGGAAAAATTAAAATTGTGATTATTACAAGTTGCATAAGTCTGTGAGATGGCTGTGGCACTGCATTTTTTTTCAAAGGTGAATTAAATAAAAGGTGTCTGTGGCACCATATGTGGCGTGGCACCATATGTGGCATGTCACATTTGTCTATTATGGCTGAGAAGCAGGATACATAATGTATACACAGCACCTTGAGGGATGGAAAAGAAACCAAAAACTTGGGATGGTAATATGTTAGGGGATCCTTTTTGTTCTCTCCTTTGCCTCCCACCATCTCCTTGCCTTTCATTTCCCTCCCGTCCATCATGAACCTGACAGTCCTGAAGACAACAGGTCCAGCTGTCTGTGCCTCCAAGCAGGCAGAAGTTTCTGGCAGGACGTGCCAGGAAAAGAGCATCCCAGTGAAGTTCATTCACATTGCAGGAGTGGGAATGAGGGAAAGAGTGCCTTAGCCCTGCCATACTATCACGGAGATTAATTTGCTGGGTCTGATTTCATTTGCTTTGCTCCCCAAGGATAAGAAGTCACAAAGAGAGGTCACTGACCATGGGAAGAGACAGTCTCCTCTGGCCTGATGGTCTCATTACAGGGACCCACTGATGGGCAATCAGTCCAGGTTCCTGCACCACCCACCATGGGCAAAGCTTCCTGGGTGGGACCATGGTCAAGACCCCTGAGCCTCACAGGCATTCCCTGAGAGGGCTGGAAAATCTGCATATGTTGGCACACTAATCCCCATAAGCCCTGACTGGGTTTTGTTTGTTTTCTCATCTCTACAGCATCACTGGTCTTTACAGTCCACTGAGCAGCTGAGGCTGTGCTGGGCTTGGGAATGAATGGCACGGGATCTTCAAGATGCAGATGATGTAATCATGGTGGTCTGAAACATTTTTGCTACATCTATATTCCACTGAAATCCACAATTATGGTTGACTTTTCTTTGATTGAAGATATTCCAGAAAGATGGACTGCAATGGTAATTGCACCATTTTATCTTAAGATATGAATCTGAGACTGATCCCTCTAGTCTTACAAAATTACAGTCAACATGTTATTTTCTCCATTTGGGCATGAAACGTATATGCAACAGTGGTTGCTGCAATGTATATTTAGCCTTAACTTGTCAGAGGCATCAGTTAGAAAATATTCAAACCCTTCAACCTTTTTATTAATCAGGATTATGTACAAGGAAGTCTGTCTCAGAGTGTAAGTTTTAGTACACGTAATTCAATAGTAAAGATTTTTTTAATGCTACAGTTATTTTCTTTCAGCTGCTGCATAGATGATTGTTTATTCTGTCCAGTATTACTAGCATTATGGTTAGCCCTCTTCTACCACAGGATGACATTTTCCACCCTGGATAGGAATAATCTTCTTTTCAGAGCCTAGATATTATAGCCCAGTGATTTAAATTAAAGAAGTAAAACATTTTACCACTGGAAAACATTAATATATTATTCTGGCTTCGGATTATCATGATACCTGTGGAGTATGTTCAGTGTGATTTTGAGAAATCCCACTTATAACAGCAGAAGTTACCCTTTTATTTTTGTTCCAGATCATTCCACAGAATACATTTAGTTCTCAAATTAGACAACTTACAAATTTAATTTTTTTATTTAATGTGTTTATTCAGGTGAATTGTTGGAACTCTTGGTCACTGGATTTTCAGGTTCTAAACGGAATCTCATAATGATTCCTTCAGATTTTTAAACACTTCATGCAGTTCCACTGTTGAGCAAGGAAAGAAAGCCCAGAAAGAAGCCCAGAGAACCATTTCTTGGCTAATACGGGCTTCTTCAGAAGAAGGACAAAGAATTTTTTAAAATATAATTTTTTTTCTCAAAAAAAAAAAAAAAAAAAAAAAGAAAATCAGGTAAAAAATATTTCTAGTAAGTTATTAAAAATATCCAACAATAAATTCCTCAGACACATTACTTTTACTGCCTGTCTGGATTACCACAGGATAGGTGTTAATGAACCCTTCTACATTGTTATAGTTTGCTTTCTGCTGATATTTTCTAGTGTCTGCTCACACCTCTTTTTTCCTAAAAACATCACTGCTAGCAAAGTTCCTCTCTACAATAGTCCCAGAAAACAAACACAGCTGAAGTGAACTCAGAAGCTGTTTTAAGAAAAATACTTTCTAGAAATTCTTTGCTGGGACTCTCTCTTATTAAAGACATTATGTACATAAAATTTAGTGAGAAGTAAATGATGACACATTGGAGTAAGGGTGAGTGTAAACTCTGAGTGCAGAGTGACTTAAAACAGTACCTAATGATGGCAGCCTAAACAGACATTAGTAAACACTTGCCATGACCAATGCCCAAATAAATCATATTACTCTGCAGTATATATGTTTATAGAAATAGTCATTTTGGTGAATTTAAGGCATTTCAGATATTAACCTTACATTTCAGAGCTGTGTGACTGCCCATTGATGTCAGAGAATTTAACTGCCTGGTCCTACCTTCTTGGGCACAGCTTTTGGAATATTTTTGAGTAACTCCACAAACACTCCATAATCTTCATTTTCCAATGGCTATTCTACCTCCCCATTTCTCTCCTGTGACTGGAGCAGCTCTAGGGATACTCAGGAAACACAGAGCTACTTCTGGTTGAAGGCCTGTCACTGACCATGAGAACTAAATATCCAGCCCTACATGTTTCAAGAAAGGCAGTCTGACACCCATTTCACATTCAGTTTCATCTACCTCTTGTAGCTTCTTCTCCCTCAGGAACAACTCCATTTCTCCTACCCTACAGTAGGGTGGTCCATTTGTGGCCCCTGGCTTTAACTGATGATGGAGATATCTGAATTCCTCTGTGTCCAAGATCAACAGCTGACACAACCATGACTACAGTCTTCATCTTCCTGCCCATACCTACCCCACCAGTGGAAATCCAAGAGCTTGTGGCTTCCTCAGCTTTCCCATGGCCAGGAAACACCAATATAGTCCAAACCATTGGGAAATATTAGCTCTTCCCCTACCTTCTACACATCCTTTCATATTTTCTTACATTCTCCAGGAAGAAGTTTGCTCTCCTCTATCTTCTCACATGCAAGAGTTGAAAGAGTGAAGTAGGGACTAGATCCTTGTCCTTCTTAACACCCCAAATGGTGACTGCTGCTATGGGGTGGCTCAGGCATCTGGATCAGCACCATCAGCTGGCTCTGCTGGCAGTCAACTCAAGGAACACATAGCTGAAGTAGGCAGAATGAGGAATTATGACCAATGACATGCTCATCCTCTAAGTAAAGCAGATTCCTCTAGGGAATAAGATTTTACCCTTTTTTAAGGTTGAGGAAGTTGCAGCCTCAGTCCTCCAGTGGTGCAGCCATGATCCCAGCTGGAAGGCCTTGGTGGGAGGTAGAAGTGAAGGTCACAGACAGACAATCTTTGGAAAATGTGAATGTATCTCACACACACTTACCCCACCACTGTGAAAAAGAGAGGACCAGTGTTACAAGTGGTAGCAATGGTAGCAGACTTCAATTTAATGCTCACATTCTTCCTGAGAGCTGGAGAGGTGCCTCAGGCTCCTCTACTTCAGAAACGCAGGAAATATTTAGGAGGTAAAGAGAGGAATCACCCCCTTTTAGTGCCCTGGACTTCTCCTGGACTTGCTCCAAAATGGCTTGAAGGCCATTTTCATACAAAACCTCTGCCTGAGCAAAGAGCAAGGGTCTTCTGCAACATCCAGTGGAGATCAAAGCTTGAGCCAGAGATGCAGTGTTGTACTGCTTCTCCTCTCTCTTGTTAACCAGCTGTGAGGCAGGAATAAACAACTCAAACCTAGGCAATCATTACCTACCCCTACCCTTAACTGCCACTGTGTCCCCAGGGGTTTGGGAGGCTCTGGTTGCAGGGAAGGTGCTAGACAGTAACACCTGAGCATGGAGGATAAAACCTCGGGGGCAGCACCTACAAAGGGGCATCTGCCTGGCCTTCCAGCAGCAGGCTTTTGTCAACTGGGTGTTAATGGCCATCTTCACCTCAGCTGACTGTCCAATGATGAGGTTAGAGCATTAACACTCAGACTGACAGAGAGAAAATTAGATGAAAACATTACTTGGCCTTGCAGGCAGCTAGAACTCCCTCTCCCCACCACCTCCACCTCCCTCAGCCTCTCACTCGCATGTCTCCAGGCACACTTGCAGCCTCTGATTGCTTTATTGGTTCCAGGGGAAGAACATTACTTGTTCTTTGCACAGATTTCTCTTCCTTCCCCTACCTCTCTTTTTCTTCCCATCCCCAATTCCTGAATATGTTAGTAGTACTAAATAAGCAGCACATCAAATGGTTTTGAAGCTTCCTCTGGCAAAACCATAAAATCTGCACTGGTAAAATATATATATATTTCTGTCCCAGATTCCCAATCTGTTTCCTTTAAATCCAATAAAATTTATATCATAGGGCTTAAGGGCAGAGAGCTTCATACAATTGAAACTGATTCAGTAAATGCAAAACATAAAAATAAAGTATTGGCATTCGGTATTCCTGTGTTTCAATACTGCTTTGATATTTCCCTATGAAACTTAAACTGAGCTGGGGTTTTATGCATTCTTTTCCCCCCTCTTTTGTTCCCCCACTTTTTCCTTTGAATTTCATCTCTTTAATCACTGGACCATGTATCAGAAATTCTCGCAACTTGTTTGTGGATGGCCAGAGTCTAAAGCAACAGCTTGTTTAGGAGTTACTTCACCATCTGTTCTTGCTTTTTCCATTAGATGGCTGGTTTTACACAGAGATTCATTTTATCGTTCTCTCTGTAGTGCATCATCTTGTTTCATTCACATACTCACACAATTGCTCACTTATCTCCCTGTTTGTGCACGGTGTCTATTTGTACAGGGAGTGCACATACTTCAACAAGCAATATTCTCCACCAACTTTCACCAGGACCACATGTAACTCCTGGGAGCCAGGGCTGGGATTTTCTAAAATTGTATAATAGATCCAAAGTTCTGGTGGCTGAAGGGGGCTGTTATGATTATCTAGTCTGACTTTTGATACAACAAAGGCCATAAAACAACAAAGACCAAGAAGCAATTCCTGAATCAAACAAAAACCCTTTGGCTGAGCTGGAAAATGTTAACAGAGATCCCCAGTTTGGGTAATCCACTGCAGCTTTGGAGAAGTTGTTCCAGCAGTCAAAGGTATCTGGCCTCTTTTTGTGGAGAAAACCTCACTGCCTTCTAAAGTTTCCCTTTGCAGACACTGATTTGTATTCCCTTTGCACTGATAAAATCAAGACCTATCTGATATCCAACATTTTCTCCCCATAATGGATGCTGGGTGTTCTGGTGGCCCCCAGAGGAGAGAGAAGGCACCAGGCTATCCTGAGCAGCAGTGAGCTGCTGGAGTTGACCCTCTTTCATCTGCAACCATGGCCAGTTTCTGTCTGACAAAATAAATTGGTTACATTGCATTCAATTTTTTCTATAAAGCAGGTTTTGAATATCTTATCAGCTCAGACATTTCTGAACATTTCTCAGTCATAGTCCTGCAACAGACCTGCAAGAAATGATGGTGCAAAATACTCTCAGTGCTGGGCTGAGAAAGCTTTTCCGGCGTCAAGGTGAATCACCAGATTCCTGCCTCTATCACAGCAAGGTGTGAGCCCTGCTGTCTGAAAGCAGGGACAGATGACCATGTGCACAGGTCACACACTTCTGATCACTTCAAACACTTCACCTACATAGGAAGATGCAGATTAGACTCCACACAACACATGAAGTTGATCCCACCTCGGCAGAAAAAATTGGAATAACTAACTTTTTGAAATTTTTCCCAGCCCTGTTTCCCGTGAGTCTAAAATACATTTAATTCACAAGGCTGTGTAATTAACGTTTATTTTCCTACCATCACCTGCATTCAGTGAGTTAAACATCTCCCTAAGACAGGCAATTTCAAACAGCGATTTTAAATACATATATAGATATACCAGAAAAATCTTTTATTTCCTCCAAAACCTGGGATTCTGTACCAATATGATAATTTTTTGACATCTTCTCCTTTCAACATTTAATGTGATATAGTGACACCATTTCCATAAATAAAATTACCATAAACTGAAGGGCTGACAACTCACAGTCTGAAAAGTGAGAGATTGGAGCCTTGCACTGCTGGGAGGATGAATGGAGCTGGAGCATGGCAGGGTCAGCCAGTACTTGCCCCAGCCCTGGACTAACCAAGGGATTGATTAGACATAGAAACCTGAATGGTTTTAGCTCTAGAAAAACTATTTTTTATACAACTGTTTATTTATTACTTGGTAAAATTTTCCACCCAAAAACTGGTATTTGTCAATGAGCTTTTTTCAGAACATCTAGTCTAGCTTCTCAAGAAGCTCTTTGTAAAGGGAAGATTTGTACTGTTCACTGAGTAAAGCAAAAAAAAACCCTATAATTTCTTTTTCTTGATAACCCCTTTACATTCCTGGTTTATTTAATCTTATGAACTATTTTTGAAGTTACAAAGAGCAGCACCTGGACTATGATTTCCTCTCCTGTGGAAGTGAAAGGATGTGTTTCACCTTTCTTGTCATACTTGGTGGCTCATGGAATTTTTCAGGGTATTATCTGACATACAGTTATTTTCAGAAATTCATTTTTTTATGTATACAGAGACTTTTCGCAATGGGGGTCTGAAAGAGACAGAATTCAATTGAAGTATCACAAATTCTGAAGCGTCCTAATGACCAAATAGCTGACATCTGATTATTGGGAAGAAGCCCTGGATAGTTCAGCCTGTTCTGTGGGGCGACTGCCATTTTAAGTCGGATTGTGCCTGTTTGCTAGTGCAAATTGCTTAACACATCCAACTCTTTTAAGACAGCAAGAAATCAGTTTGACAAGCATTCAATATTCTGAAATCACATATTAAAGAGAGTAATATTTGCAAAAGTACCACAACTGTTAAGGGAGAAGAACTTATATGATGTATAACCTTACTGTGCAGTGGGTAACAGAAGCATTAATAGGAAAAACCTAAGTGGAAACACTTGACAAAATAAATTAAAGCACAGCTCTCCCCTGAAAAGTGACTAAAAATGGCATCCTAGGGTCCCATGTTTATTATGTGTTACCAAGTCCAGATCAGATTTGCTCAGTGTACAAATAAGGGGTGAAATTCTAGCTGGGTTGAACTCAGCTAGAGCTTTGCAGATTACTTCAGTGGGGCCAGAATTTCACTTTAGGAAACCTTTTTTTTTTCATTTTTGAGCAGTCTGTGGAGAATTGACTTGGAAGATCACAAGACTGGTTGAAATGGAAAACAGAAAAATCCTAAAAATTTTCAAAATTGCTTCCATTTTGTTGGCCTGAAAAGAGGCCAGTGTTTATCAAATACTTCTGTGTTTTATAGCTGAAGGTTTTGCATATGGTGTTTTTAATCAATATTCTTATCAAGGATATCACTGACATGTTTATTAGCATTCTTTTCTGCCCAAAACACAGAATTTGGAAAACTGAAAAATCCAAATGATCATGCTGGCATTGATCTTGATATGCTTGTCAATAAAAATGTCAACAAAAAAAAAGCAGCTAAATCACGATGTGAAAAACTCTACTTTTCTCTAATGATCTTTGTCTTGAGAAAAAGTCAGCTTTTGAAAGAGAGGAGGAGAGAACATCTTGCCCAAAAGGCGGACTTGCATTCCCCAGAGGTTTGTGTATGTGGGCTAGTTTTATGGGTGCCTCGGGTGATTTCTCAACATGCAGCCCATGAAGGCTGGTGGCTGCTTGCCCTGAGTGCTCTAAGACGTTGTAGAAGCCTGTGGAGAAGGGTAGCCCACTGTGCTTCCCTCTCTGGCACGGATGGGGTTGTGGATCGGGCTGGGGAAGGAAGTTTGTTTTGCTATTTCCCATGCTGTGCTCTTTCTGTGGTTAAAAAGAGGCTCCAGACTCCAGAGCTGTCAATCTGGCACTTTTCACTAGCACTTAAAAACAATTTCAAAATCTATTAAAAAAAATGAGATCCCAAACCTGCTGTATGTGAACAGACAACAGCAAGAGTCATTTCAAGGGCTTTGATTGCAGGCGAGGCTGGCTGGAAAGAGCCAGGGCTGTGCGGATATTGCATTTTATTCTTGATAGCACAGGACCTCGCTGCGCTTCTGTCATGTTTGAGCTGTCTGTTTCCATCAGGGAAAGGTCTTACAAGCACAAAACACATGGGCAGCCTTTCAGCCCTGTTTCAAATTTCTGCAACACAATAAATCCGTTTGTTTTTATTTCTTCTTTCTGTAAACATTTCTCCATCTAACATAGTAACTGCTGTTTATACAGTGCAGTAAAAGCACAGGTCAGAGCACAATAAGATTATAGTCTTACTTCAATATGTCCAATCCACAATAAAATAAAACCTTACAAAATATCCAGAGGAACAGTTTGGGGTTCTCTTCATATTAATGTATGTCGTATGGGAGGGTTGTATTGGGGCATAATATTTTCCACAGCTGTCAGGACTTATTTAAAAGGCAATATCCTTTTTCTGGGATTTTATTTAGGTTCTGTTTATACCATGCGTAGGATTGTTAATCCCATGATATATGACTCAGTGGTGTATGATTACTTGAAGGTAATATGTACAAAATGAGCTAAATATTTTGGGATAGATCCTTGGTATTAAACACACTGGGCTCACAACAGAGGGACGGTATGATAAGGAGGGGATGGAAATGTAACTGTAATCTGCTTTTGTGTCGTGTGCTTGGCCTAAAAGCAAACAACATCAGTCCTGCACCAGTGCATTCCCCATTCTCTGTGGCCCCTGTGCTCCCTTCCACAGGGAGGTTCAGATGCTTTGAAGGCCTTGAATCCTTTTCCACGACTCTCTGTGCTATACCCCTCTGGGAAGGAAGGTGCATTTATCCCCCTGCCCTGGCTCTGTTCCATTCACTGGGGCATGCCTGAAGAGGCAGAAATACTAAAAGGCCAGCTACCTCCACTTTCATGGGTGAGTTAACCATGAGGGTTGATACAGCATTCTGGGGGTATTTGACAAGAAATACAAAACATATAGAGTGCCTTCAGGTTTAAAAACATGAAACGTGGGTTCATTTCATGGACAGCATGAATGTACCGAGATGTGTTTTGGATCAGCTGAGAGTTCTTTGACATGGAAAACAGAGGCATTCCTAAATCCACTGAGCTAAACTTGTCCCAAGTGTAACTTCATTGGCCTTACACCAGGAATGCGTTTAGCCCAGTGACTCCACAGGTACTTATTTTTGCCATTTAGTCAGGTTCTTTCCAAATGAATGGAAATGAAAGGACACATTAAAAGGCCATAAAAGAGCTGTACTATTAGGCTCCTAGTTTTCCTAGTGTGTTTCGTGACCAGCTTGTTTGGCTAGAGAATTTGCAGAGACACCAACTTCTGTACTCCCAAACTCTGTGTACCCTCGGAAAAAGATATGAAGAAATACAGACTTGTTAAGGTGCCAACAAGCACCAGAGCAAGAAGGTGCAACAAGGCCAGAGCCTTGCAAGTATTTAAATGCCTGAAAAGAAGACAGACTCCCAAGGGGATTGTTTTACAGTGCCCATAGGCCTGACTCTCCCAGGTCGTGCAAGGGTGGTTGAGACGGGAAGGAAGAGCTCAGACATCTGAGTAAGATGCCATGCCAAGCTGATTTAGCAGCTGAGATCCAGGTAAGTGTTTTTGCCATTTTAATGCATAATATAGTCATCTTTTGAAGGGTATAAAGCAGTACAAATGTCTTGAAGGACAAGATCTGAAAAGGATTTAGTTGCCTAGTTGCATCACCAGGAAGTCTCAATGTGAAACCTTGAGGCCTCTGAGGCCTTGGCTCATCCCAGCCCTGCAGTTACCTTGAATGATGCTTTTGAGCTCTGGGCACCCCTTTAATCTTACACAGCTCACAGCTGCATAAAACTACCAGGAACAATGTGCACTGCTGTACAGTGTTCAAGGTCTCCTACCAAAAGGCACACTGAGGGAGGTGACCCACCAATGCAAGGCTGCTCAGGAGGCTGGGTGGGAGGAGGCTCCAGCCCCAGCCATGGGCAGGCAAGGACAAAGAGGCAACAGCAAAGTAGGAGGAGAGGAGATGATCCCCATGGCAGAAGGGTCCTGCTTTGCTTGAGATTTAGGAGGCCACCTGGAGAGATGCTGTGTGTGGGGCTGGAGGGTACAATCCCCTACATTGCTGCTTGTCCTCACTGCAGGGTTGATGCAAAGAGCAACACGAGGGCAGAGGGAGAGAAAGCAGCTGGGTAGGGTTCATGAAATACTGGGAGAACCAGTATGGGACAGCATGGGACCAGGATACTCAGCTGTGTTACCTCAGCATGAGGGAAAAATATGGCCTGTTTCGGAGAAAACAGATGGGTTTGAGTCACTTTCATCACTTAAAGTCAGATTCACAAGTATTCACATATCCCTAGGTAGAGATCTGAAACCTGATTAGAGGGAAAGGCTGGAAGGTATCCAGTACAGCACAGCTGTGGTAGGCTGTATTCATATATTCCCCAGCTGGAAACTCGTGTTCACACTTTGCTCTTATCATGGAATCATGTATTAGTTTGGGTTGGAAGGCATCTTTGAGATCATCTAGTACCAATCTACCTGCCATGGGAAGGGACATTTTCCACCAGACCAAGTTGCTCCAAGCCCTGTCCAGTCTGGCCTTGGTCACTTCAGGGACGGAGCATCCACAGCTTCTCTGGGCAACCTGTGCCAGTGTCTGTCTCAGGGTGAAGAATTTCCTCCTAATACCTGATTTAAATCTACTATCTTTCAGTTTTCTGTAACAATTAACTCTTTTCTAGCTCAAAGAGGCCATAGGGGCACCGTAGCTGAGGGCAGGAACTGAGAGGACATTGTAAGGAACCGTGGGAGAAGTGAGTAGATGTCCAGGACAGCAGGAAGGGTGCTGCAGTGCTCCCCAGGCTGAACAAGGAGATCCAGGCAGTCCTTTCACTACCACACCACTGCACACACAGGCAGAGTTCCACCAGCAGAGCAAACAGCAGCCCTGGTTACAGTTGAGCAGTGATGGCTTTGATGGAAAACAGCCATTAATGGGGTGAATTGGGTAACAGCAATTTTCCTCCCAACTGTCAGTATGAGACTTACTCAGCAGGGAAATGACTCTTAAGGGGAGTGGCAGAGCTTTTCTCACACAGGATGTTAAACTTAGCAAGATGCTACATGGGATGTACTGAAGCATCTGTAGGTGAGATTCCAACCAGAACACATTGTGCTGGCCACTGGCAAACCAGGGGGCATCTGCTGGTTCCTGACACCACCTCTTCTTCCCTCTTATTCCCAGATGATACACTGCATTTATTAAAAAAAGTGAAATAGGGAGCAAAATTATTTGCTTCATGTCAAAGTGTTTGTTAGGAAATTACAGGGAGACAGTGTGATCCCAGAGAAGGGGAGAAGGCGGTGAGATGTATCCTTCCTGTGCAGGAACAGCAATGAATCCTCACAAAATTGGGACAGTGACTTAAAAATAATTCGTGTGTTTCATTTGCTTAAAAATGCAGGGCAATTGCTTCCTGCTCTCCTGCTCTTCAACCCTGAATAATGAGCTTGCTTCCAGTTCCAAAGTTTTCTGTGTCACCATGACATCTAGAAATTTACATTTCTTCATTCAGACGTTAAAGAATGTTGATTGTTTAGGTTTCTTTTTTTTTTTCCCTACCAACACAGTGAGACATCATGCAATACACTGGATATCATGATATTGGGTAGTTTTTGACATTGTGTCTCCATTAATGTGCAGCCACAGTTAGAAAAAAAATTGAGAAATCTTATATACACTTCAAAATCTGACAGACCTATCCCATTTATCATTTCTATAGGCCAAATCCTGAAGATATTTTTTAGCTATAGATAAGATTCTTGTTTATTTTTCAGTGCAGATATAAGACCTTGTCTCAGAGCAGGACCTTCTGCTGGATGCAGAAGTTTAGTTTAGGGAAAAGAACATCTACATGATGTTTTCCAGGCAAACATTGCCTTGCTCTGCCCATGCTCAGAGCAGGCTGCAGGCAATGGGGTTGTGTTAGCACCATGTGCTCTCTGTGCTAATCTATATTTCAAATAATTGATAGAGCTGCAGTAACCATAACTTCTGGTCAATACAAGCCATAGCAGAGAAAGTTTGTGTTTGTACAATGAGATGCTAAACCACTTCAGAAAATGGACAGAGCAGGCTCAGATATAGGCAAGCTCTACAAGTGGATTGCAGAAGTTGTTTAAGTTGGGGAAAGATGCAGGATTTTCTGCTGCAATTTAATACTTTTTATACATAAAAAAAGGTTGAAGACCTTCTGAAGCCATACATGTGCCTGGTGAAAACCATGGAAATAGATGGAAGTTTTGTCTAACCTTCCTCTAAGCACTATTTGATGATGAAGGTGAGGCCAGAGTAGTACCTGATGTAGCTAACCCTTGTGGTTAACCCCAACTCTTCCTCATGCCCCATGTTCCCCTTCCCACTTTACTCTGGAGGTAACTGACCTCTGCAGAGGACTTGCCTGGAGAGCTGATTTTTGGAAGCTGACCGTGTTGTAGGCTCAGTCAGAAAATGCAGTTTCCAATTTTCTGCATTGTGCAGCCCAGAAAGAAAATTAAGCTTTTGTGCTGGCATTCTTAAAGCAAAGATCTTCCATGGTGTGCCTGGCATCCAAGGGCAGGGGCTTTCCTCTAATTCTTATTACTTGTCACAAGCTCTGGTTGCATGTAAATAACTCCTGCACACAATAATGCTATTATCCAGTAGTGTCTTTTTCTTGCCTTTCAATATCATTGTCAAGTTTATTTACATAGCCCCTTGCTCTTCAGTTAACACCTTTCCAGACATACTATTTTCTTGCTCTATAATTATCTAGCCATTGTAAAGCTGAATTGGCAGACACTACATTGTAATTCTGGCACTTTTAGCCTAATTGGGGATAACTACATCAAGAGAAGATGGTCAGTGACAAATGAGCACTTTTTTCCCCTGAAAAATAATAGCTAGCTGCTGCTTCAATCATTTTTTTGACAGCCCAGCATTTTTATATTTTTTGAATATATATTTCTACAAGGAGAAAGCTATTACCAATACACCATACAAGCATGTCCTGTCCATAAATCTGTATTTTTTTTAATTATGGTAGAGCTTCCCAATTCAAAACAGTGTGGGTGACTTTCTGCATTAATTTCAGTAGGCATGTCCAGCAAGAACTACAGCCTCTCCACCTGGTAAAGCAGGACCAAGAACTGCTAGACATCCTATGGGCCACTAAAGGGGTCATAGAAGAGCTTCATGGACAAGCCAGAGAATCAGACTTTTTCTGGGTTCAAGAGAAACGTGTGATAGCAGCAATGTGAAAATCTGGGACTGCTGTCCCTGGGATTAAAGAGGTTTTTCTACACTTTGCAAAGTATTTCATATCATTCATGACATATGGGCCTTGGAAGTCACACAAGCCTTGTGAGATATTAAATATGCAATGCCTTGTGGTGGCAAATTTACACTGCTGAACAGAGGGTAGCAGGGGCCCATGTCCCCTGCTAGATCTGCTCAGGGACACGTGTGGCATCGCAGGGCTGAGCTGTCACCATGCAGCCTGCCCACACCACACCGGACATTTGGCCTTCCTTCTCTATGTCTGTCTTATTAATTCCTTTAGCCAAAGAGCAAAACTTTGGTGAGTGTAGTGGTGTGTTTTGGGGTTTTACCAGTTTTCTATATAACTCTGTTTGTTTTATACTGTTTCACAATTGTTTTTCCCATGTACCCCATGTTTTACCCCATTATGGTTTACCCCAGTTATTGTTATTAATCAATCATCATTTATGTGACACCTGCATCCTGTCTGTCACTTCGAGGCCTCACCCTGAGGTCTAGAAAGTTCTGGTGAGGATGTCGAGTGATTGGTAGGGTCTTGGTTCCCCTTCCCCCTTTGTTCCTTGATTTGTTCTATGGGTTGTCATTTAGGTTTGGGGTCACTCCCTTCCCATTCTGGATTGGTTCCAAGCTGTATCCTTCCCACTCCCCACCCCCATATTTAAGGTGAAACCCAGTGAGTTCAGTGGGCTTTGGCAGGCTGACTCCTGGGTGGAAGGAAGTCATGTGAATTTAATAAAGCCCAGTTGAAGTTCCCCACCAGAGTTCCATCCTTTTATTTCTCGCATTGTTCACACTTCTGCCAAGGCTAGGACCCACAGGATTGGAGCTGTATTCCAGAATACAGGACTGTACCTTTATTGCCACGCCAGTGCCAGAGCTGGCCAGGAAGCGCCGGCGAAAGCCCCGAGAGAAGCACTGCACCAGTGCAGGTGAGAAGCAGCTTGTTTTGTCATCTCTTTGGGGGGGGTTGGTGTGAGCACAGAGCTCAGTGTTGGGACATGCCATGCAAACATTCTCCATGACCTATCCAGCATCCCAGCCAGCACAGATCCCCATGGGCTGTCAGAAGAGACTTCAGATCCTCCAGAAAACTTCTCATGACACCACAAAGCCCATTGGGATGCAAGAGACTTCCTGCCCCTGCAAAGTCTTTCTTCTCACCTCAGGTCAGTTTCAAAATCCCTTTGGTCTGTGAGAACCCAAAGCACTCTCAATGAAACACCCTTTAATTTCACTCTTGCTTTGGTGTCTAGGGCAATACAGGAATAAGATTGCTCAAATCTTTCATAGGCCTTTAAACAAAGTGTTTCAACCTACACTTTGTACCTCTCTTAAATATCTTGCTTATTCCATCTCCAAATTTCTGCATAATCTATCCATCCAATACACCCTATACCAAATCTTTTGACCTGTCATCTCCTTGTAAAGAGAGGGTGTCAAATACACAGCCAGCTCATTGGACATAGCAAGGGAAATAGTTTAGTCTTCCCAGTGGAGTAATTAATGAAATCATCCCACCTAGCTGGTCAGCTCTAGCCACACACCTAATCAGCCAGGCTGGAATCAGGAGACTTGTGATACACATGGACTGGAAGGGGAAGGACATGCAGCACGCATAGTCATACAAGGAGAATTCATATTTTTGGCACCTGTGTTCTCAAGGATCCAACAGTGGGACTCAGTCTGAGGAAAGTGTCTCTAAATACTGGAGAGCTATTAAAAGGCCCATGATGGGCTCTCCTGGTAACTCCTCCAGGGAAGGCGAATCTGTAAGCTCAGCTGTGGTTGTGTACATTGTGTCCCCAGTTGATAAAGCTGCTATCACACTTTGGGCAGTAACATTCCAGCTGCAGTCATGAGCAAGGAGTCTCGCCCACCCAAAAAGAAAGAAAGTTATCCACAAAACTTCTTTCGGGCCAGTATTTGTACAGTATATTGTATTTGTATACAAAAAGATACAATGTACTGAATTGTATCCCACTACACGCCTGCTACTACAAACTCTGAGCAAAAAGAATATGAAGAATATGATAACCCAAAGACTGGCGATTCCTCCTTTTCTCATTTTCTCGAAGTTTCTTTTTGCCCTACTTAGATTTGTGCTGGATGTTAAGAAAACCCAAATTCTCCAAAACAATAATTGTCTGTTGTGACAATACTCTAACTCAATAACAAGTCTGGAGTTTAATTAAAATCTCTTATTTCAGTCCTTCTATGTACAAGTTAGTAATCCTTCAACTTTTCGTGAACTAGAAGTCTTTTTCAAGAGCCAGGCACTTTGGCAGAGGAAAGAATGGAGGTGAGTAAACTTTAGAAGTGCATTGGCATCACTGTTCTTGCTGTGTCCTCAGTTCCTGAAGGGAAGACAAGAAAAGGAACTTGACCATTATTGACAGACAACACTCATTTTTACTATGTTCCATGGTGGCAGTGCAGGAATTATTTCTTGTCTTTTTTATATAGTACTAGGACTTTAATGGGCTTTCTTATTTTTCTTCTTCATCTCCATAGGGAAGAATATTTCTTTTCCTTTCCATTTTATTTCCATTTGCCTCACCAAAGGAACTCTTCATAGAAAAAAGAGGAGACTACAACAGAACTGTTCATCCTAATGTGTTTCTAGCATGGTTCTACATTTATAGATGAGACTTAGCTGTGCTTCTGTTATGTGCTTTAATTAAGTCAAAGTGTAAAATCCCACCATACCCAATAGAAACCTTTGGCTTGGAAGTGTGACTGGAAGCATCGAGGGAAACAAGGAATTTAGTGGAACAAGGTAGTCAGTGCACTAATTAGTGTCCAACATCTGCATCAGAAGTCTGAAAAATGTGATTTTGAGCCTGTGTCTGAAAGGGCATGAACTGTTCTTTCCTTTGTGCTCAGGCACAGGTACCTGTCCCTCGCTGTGCTCACAACAGGACTCGAGGAGGTGAGGCCATTGGATAAGGGAACTGATCTCACTGGCCTAAAGAAACATGAAGCAAAAGGACAGGAAAATCCAGTATAACCAGTATGTCTCTAGGATGATGAGAAGGCAACAGCTAGCTGTAAAACTACACCCAGGTATATGGAAAACAACATTTAAAACATCTGATCTATGATTATTTAATGCTGTGCATCAGCAGAATATCCTGTTAGCAGAGAATAAATTCACTCCAGAATTCTCCTGCCTCAGCTCACCTGAAAATTTGTATGTTTAAGTTCTCAAACTCAAACACAATGTTTCTTTGAAGAGTGAAGTCTGCTTGGAATTCATAAAAAGTGTTCTTGTATTATGGATTTTAATATTTATTTTAACTTTCTGAAGAACCAGAAGAAAAGGCTCATTTATCAATGGTGCTTTTCAGCAGCAGCAATTTGCTTCCATAGGAGTGTCTGCCTGCTGATGTCAGGAGGAGAAAGGCAGCAGGTTTCCAAAGCTTTGCCTATTTGTACCAGAGGTCTCAATTAGGTCAGGGTACCTTGCTTGGTGAAACAGGCTGCAATGAGGTTTCCAAGCTGACATTACTAAAATGCTGGAACAGAAAGAAAAACTATCTGTCTTGTGAACTGAAATGAGGCTTTTGATAACAGCAGAAGTAAAATACATCCTATTCATCAGAGATGTTCAGATGGGTCACAGTGTAAAACACATTTCAGAACAATTGATTAGACATCTGCCAGAGAAAGGCAAGCAAACCTCATAGGAGAAGACATTTTTCAATCAGTAAGGCTCAAAACACTGCCCATGGAAGCTGTTCCATTACAAACAGCTCTGTTTCCTCTGCTGAAGGTATAGTGGAAATATCTCATTTTTATTTAGCTGATCAGACAACCATTTCTTTGCAAAGTGGAGTGTGGTATAAAACATGCAGAATGAGGTCTTTAAGAAGTTGTACGTTTTCTTGGACAGTTTTTAATTTTAGATGTCTGAGTCTTATTACTGTCCAGTCAGAGCTTGCTGGCACTTGGGGAGTGCCAGCTTCCTTAGTGTTTGAAGTGACAACTACATGAACTGTGACATTTTAAAAGCATGATGTCTGCTAGGCATGTCTCAAAAGTTGTATGTGTTTGTTAAGTCCATAAATCTTCATGTCCACTTGTTGCATTACAGTTTTAAATTCAGAATCCAACTTTTGCCTCTTTCTGCCAAAAAAAATTTATCTGCCAACGTTTAATATTTCACTGCAAATTTATTAAAACTGAAAGAACTCATGTAGAGTAAGACTCTCAGACAGAGGGTGTGTCTATACTGCAGCCTGGAGGTGTGACTGTGACTTGAGCAGACAGCAGGAGTGGCTTTCCTCTGGCTTGCTGGGCACTGATAACAGTGTAATGATGGCAGCAGAAGGCTGAGTAACCCATGGAGATCTGTGCACCTTCCCATCATTTCCAAGTGCTCTGAGGCTGCTGGTTTCCAGCTGGATTGGAGAGTTTTCATGAGGTACAACCCCTTTGAGTTTCTACATGTGAGCAGACAAAAGCAAAAGGAGACTATATTAGAAAAAGATACTTTTCAAAGAATATGCAAAGATCATTTTTATAATTGCCAAAGACTATTATGGTGGTCAGGTGAACAAGTCTGGAGTTTTGAAAAAAGGTCAGAAACCTGCTTCTCCTTATGGTCTTCTAGAATAAGGATGAGTTCCTCTTGCAAATTAAAAAATGGCTGGAATAAAAAGTATTAAAAAATCCATGTGAATGTGAACAGAGGAAAGGTCCCCTGAGGACTGTGAGAACAAAAACAAAGGCAACCTTCTGGCCATGAAGTTCCCAAGCCACAGATATGGAAAATACATACAGAGAATATCACAGTATAATAATGCCTGGTTCTTTCCTTAAGCCTCCACAAGCCACTATCAGAGAGACAGGGCTGTGGCCAAGATACTTTTCTGGTCTGACTCAAAATGGCCATAGTTTCATTCTTACAAAAAATTTAGAAGAACCATTTTTCATTTATGCAGAGGAAAGAAGGAGCCCCCACAAGGAGCTATCTCATTGGAGTTGTGCTCCTTAACCAGGCTTAAAAACTACTTAGGAAATAGAACTGGGATTCCTTTGTCCTCTGAAAGTATCAGGTCTAGGTTTCACAGTACTCTAAAAAGCAATCGTGAACTTGGGGTCAGCAGAACATAACCACAATGCTCATTGTCCCACTGTGTACATGCACAGTGTCCCTACACTGTGGATCCCTGATGCTGTTTTAGCTACCCTGTCTTCAGCAGGATGCATCAGAATGCAAAAGGGAAAGGCAAAAGAATATTGGAGAAAAGTGCATGGAAGGCAGTGAAAGACAAGGATATTTGGAACTTTCATACATGGAAGCAGTCAGTGGAAAAGGTACTTTGAAATTACTTAAGTTTTATTGGGGTGGCAAAGATGAGCAGATACAATAGAAGTGTGTAAAGTCACAAATGCTACAGAGAAAGTAGACAGCAAAAACTTAGATCTCTTGCAAGGTCAAGGAGAAAAGAAAGTCAAACCTACAGTACCTAGGGAGCAAAACAATAAATACTTGCAAGCCCTGCCCCTTTACTCAGCTCTGGTGAGAGGCATCTGGAGTGCTGTGCCCAATGTCTCCTTGGTACAAGAGGAACATGGAGCTCCTGGAAGAGGTCCAGCAGAGACCACAAAGATAATGAGGGGACAGGAGCACCTCTCTTGTGAGGAAAGGCTGAGGGGCTTGGGCCTTTTCAGCCTTGAGAAGAGACAGCTGAGAGGGGACCTTATCAATGTATATAAGTATCTGAAGGGGGCATGTCAAGAGGGTGGATCCAGGCTCTGCTCAGTGGTGTTAAACAATAGGACAAGGGACAATGGGCAGTAACTGATGCATAGGAATTTCCATCTGAATCTGAGGAAGAGCTTCCTTACTGTGCAGTGACCACACACTGGAACAGAATGTCCAGAGAGGCTGTGGGGTCTCCCTCACTGAAGGTATTCAAGAACTGTCTGGACACAATCCTGTGCCATGTGCTCTGGGATGATGACCCTGCTCGAGCAGGGAGGTTGAACGACATAACTCAATGTGGTTCTCTCCAACCTGACCCATTCTGTGATTCTGTATCTTTTGCTGAGCCCATCTGACTGGAGGTGCTTCAGCTCTTCTTTGGAAGAGAAGAGTAAGGGAGCAACAGCAGCTTTGAAATTTCTCAGAATCTCCTGGGTGAAAAGCTGTGAGGAGGCAGGAAGAAGAAGGTACAGGAAATGCCCCTGGGGCCATAATATCTTGTGGGAATGACTGTTCACTCTACTCCATCCTATGGGACTGGGCCAAGCAAGCTCAGAACAACCAAGAGGAGGCACCTTCTTACCCAGAAGGTGAGGCAACATGGGATGACACTGCTACAGCACGTAGTGATGGCCAAAATATAAAAAGGATCCAAGAAGGAATAAAAATTTTTATAGTATGTATTAATCCCTGTGGTGGGGACATAACCTGATGCTCCACTATGAATCCAAAGGTATGAAGCCCCACTATTAGATGGTTTACCAGGAAGGATAACTCTTCACTAACTCCATTGCTTATGTTCTTTCCCCAGACACCCACAGACAACTGCAAAAGTCCCTCCTGGGAAGGGCAGCCTCCCAGTCTGATCTGTTCTGACAGTTGTATGTACTTCACCCCTGAACAGACTGGCTTCCTCCATATATATGTTTTCATTTCTAATGGACAACGTGCCAGTGAGACAAAGTGACAATGAACCATTCATATAATGGCAATCTACAAGGGTGACAGGTCTGGGATACAATAAGATACTGTTTTTTTACATTGTTTGAACAAGCAGTTATTTTCCAGAGCACAGAAGTTACCAGGGTGAGTGCTGCTCTAATAGCTCTAGAGTACATCTGCAATACTGTATATTTAATAGGAAACGTGCTTGACAGAGTGGATCAGACCAGTGGTCTACTCTCTTCATCAGTAGTTATTCCCAGAGAGTTCACAGGAATGTGAGAGACATCCCACAATAGACCACTAGAAAATAATTTATTCACAAGAAAACCATCTCCTTAACTCACTTTGTTTAATGATGTCCTGCCTACTTTGAAGGCTGATACCTTTTCCACTTTGGACCTCTTATTATTCATATAAATTCCTAACCCTGCAGAGCAGTTGGCCTCAGTAATACTTCCTGGCAGAAAGTTCCACAGGTTAATTATGTGTTAATTATTTCCCGTGTTCCCTTTAAAATACCTGCATCCAAGTCAAAGAAAATGCTCACCTGCCTTTCGTTTCAGTAGACTCAGGGGCTCTGGGCCTTGGCAGTTGGGGGTGGCACTGACAAGGTGGTAAGGAATCCAGCTATACGTGCAGTTTACATTAAATGGAGCGTACTCCAGCTGCCCTCATTTTTGATAGAGATCTGAGCACTGCAGAGATTTAAGGTTCCCCACAGTGATCCATCACAGCTCTAGACTCAAACAGAGCTGCATTCTGGGATGTGCAGCTCCCCCTGGAACATTTTTCCACTCCAACAAAGAAGCCATTGTGTGTGTGTTTATGTGTGTGCATGGGGAGCAGGGAGCCACAGCACACGGACTGATACCTGCAGAAGTATTAAGTAAATTGCTTCTGTCCCATCCTCAAGGTAAATTGTTAAATGCTCGCTTGTGTCTGACATGAGGATGCTGAGCTGGTGCTTGGATTTGTGCCTTTATGCAGGCCCAGTTCCACACCACACCTATTCTGACCCACTCTCAACCTGAAAGAAATGGCCCAGCTCTCCCTCACCTGTCCATTGCCAACAATTTCCAAGGAGTTCCTTGCGCTGGGACCACAGGGCTCTGTACAGACACATCAGCTCACTGAGCACCAGGTCTGCAGCTGGTCCTGGTGACACTGCTGTGGCTGGTGTGATGGGAGACACAGGTTGGGAGCACATGCCTGGAGGTCTCACAGAAGCTCACAACCAGGGGCAGGGAAGATCGGTGTCAGCTTGTGCTTCCCCTGCCTCCA
The DNA here is from genome assembly GCA_024734555.1 of Trochalopteron elliotii. NCBI lineage: Eukaryota > Metazoa > Chordata > Aves > Passeriformes > Leiothrichidae > Trochalopteron > Trochalopteron elliotii. Next base: position 833,026 of record JANPWX010000143.1, on the reverse strand, counting down.
GCAGCCCTGCCTTCTCCCTCCTGTTGATGCCAGTGCTCCTGAAATTATGCAGTAGGTCAGATGAGGAACCTGATCCAGCTTAAAGCTAACATGACCTTAAAACAGAAAAATACCTAAAGACAGGCTGATGAGAATAGTTCCCTTGCCCAGCTCAGCGTGCAGGCTGCAAACACTGCTGCTGGGGTGGCAGGGGCAGGAACACAATGCTGGGAGGGCAGGAAAGAGAGGTTGCATGTCAATCTACACAGTGATTAGATTACAGGGATTGAAAAATGATAATCTCTTTCACCTTTTAGTCCTTTCATTTGGGAAACTCCAAACATGCTACCGACATAGCCAGCAGCCTTGGGCTTGCACAGCATGCTGTGCACAGATGCTGGCCCCTCAGTGAGGCTGAGTGCTCCCAGAACAGGCTGCACTGAACCCATGTGCCCTCCACAGCACAGGGGCAGGATGTGAATGGGAATATGAGATCCAGCAGGAGTCCAGATAAGGGGATCCCTGCAAAGAAAAGGAAAACAAGCAGCACAAGAGAGCTCGGGGACATGAAGTCAGAAGAGAACTAGGTGAGCAAGAAGCAGATTTGCTTTCCAGGGTACTCAAGCTTTATCACAAGAGCTCTGAAACATCATATGTTTGCTTGTTCTCTCCCTCTGGGGACAGTAGCTGCTTGGACATGGTGGGAAGTGACATCTGATAGCCTGGAACCTCTCACCCAGGTCTGAGAGACCAGACCAACACAGTGGCCCTGCTAGACAGGATGGGCATATTTTTTTTTTGCAGACCAGAACACCAAAGCTATTATAAATGTGCTTAATATCAGCAGAGTTTCAGTCTTATCTTAATGGGTAGGCAGGCCCTATTTTTGGAAATAGTCAAGAATCTAAGATCAGCTCAAAAAACAGTTTCCTCCAGTGCCCAGGTTACATTCCTCTGAGTTTGAGGAAAGAGAATAAACCCAAAGACCAAAATTTCAAAATAGAAACACATGAAAAGGGATATTTTATGATATGATTTTCACAGGTCATGGAGTGCTTGATGGATGTGTCTGATGTGTGCTAGCATCAGAACTGCTGGCTCCTGATCCAGTAGCCATTTCCTTCCATATTTCCAGATGCCGAATATTTTTTCCATAGTCTTAGTGATACATTAAGGATGGCAGCAAAGGACAAGGACTGTTGACTCTGCACCTACTGGAGTTTTCCTAGGGAATGGCGCAATGACAAATTTACTCATTCCAGCCTTAAAAACGAAATCTGAAAACCCAGTCTTCATTCTTTCCCTCTGTAAATGTTGGGTTTTCCTAACAAGCCAAAAATCATAGCACCTAAATACTTGGGAGAGAACAGTCATCAAGAACTGTATAAGCACTTCTGCTACACCTTGGCATTAGCAGTGACTGCACTGTTTTCTTTAGAAGCTTCTGAGTGGCAGGAAAGTGGATATGAAAAAGAAGAAATAGTTAGAAATTGTACAATATTCAAGCAGACTGTAATAATGTTAAATACCATTTTAAAGCCCCTAAACTACTTTAAAAACAACAAAAAAGGGACTGATTTACAATCTGCTTCACAGCTGAAGGGTGGAGTCCAGTAGGAATATTTGCCTTTGGATATGCTAGTAAAATAACAAACCTATATTAATCCAGTCTTGAACATAACTGCCAAGATTTTGAGTGTATCCGTCTGTTAACAGTATAGCAAAACAGTCAAAACAGACTTTATTTTAAAAAGGAATAAAAAGATGAAGGCACTAAGACAGAAGTCAGTTATTCATTATAATACTTTTTGCAGCAGTGCTTCACTTCAGAAGCTGGAGAGCTGGTGGTTTTCTTTGCTTTGTCGTCAGATGTTTGACATACAAGTCATGTACACACCCACTTACAGTGTGTATGTATATATATGTATTTATACAGATATATATGTACTAAAGATTGAATTAGTAAACTTTTTTACTTGGGGAAGAGGCATGAGGTATAGACACAAGTCCCAATGCACAGGAAAAATCATATTTTGATCATGGTTCATGGGCACTATGGTAGAATTAGGTCGCCAATCATGGACCCTCTTGTGACCAGCTTATCACAATGTCAGTAGCTAATGGGCATGAAGCAAGAGAGCAACTACCTTCAAAGCCACTGAACAGAACAGGCATGTTTGAAGTATCACATGGTGGGGTACATTCATGACAGGCAAGCAAAAGGGGGAAGAGTTACCTAACATCAGCAGCTCCCACATTACACTGCCTTGTAGGAAGAGATGAACAGCCAGAGCAAAGTGACTGTGAGAGACAGAACAGCTCAGCGACGTCTCTGAAAAACTCAGCTGATCAGCTTATGGTGCTAACAGGCTTGCTCAAAATTGCTAACAGATTGCAATTATTCACACCACACAGAATACTGGGAGTGAGCCGAGATATCTCTTATGGAAACCATTACAGACCAAACCACTGGGCCCTATCTTCTCTGCATAAATGAACAGAGCTTGACTGAGTCAGCAGAGGTTCCCCATTTAACACGAGCAAAGAATGTGGCTCCCCTGCTTCAAGCCCTCAAAACATGCCAAAACTGTCACCTTTAAGGTCTGCGTGATCAAGGCTTGCTCCTTACCTCCCAAACAATTCTTTCACCAAGTCCCTCAACATAGGTAAAGCAAAATAAATTGAAATATTCCAACCCATTCTTGAACAAAAATTAAATAATAAAAACCACAGACTTACAGCAAGAGAACAGATTGTGCTAGTACCAAATTCTTCCTCAGTGAGAAGCTTGACTTTTGTCTGTTTGGCAGGTAGTTGTAGACAGCGTGGTGGAGACACAGGCTTGCCCCAGCACCAGTAGCTGGGAGATGACACAAGGCACACAACAGGAGGAAAACACCTGTGATGTGCTGGGATCTTGAAGAACTGTGCTGCTTATTGCCCACACCATTGCCAGTAGTTTGCAACTAAATAATAGCATCCAAAGATGTCAGTAATAGCTTTTCACTGTAGGGATTACTCTAAAAATGAGTCAAGAAACCTTCCCTTCACCATGTAATGAAACACAAAAAGCAGAAGTCAATGGGCATAAGCACAGGCAATTCTAAAATAAAACAATTTTTTACAACAAACAACTCCCCTACATACTTGTCCCAAAAAGTACTTGTTGGCCATTTCTCATTGTTCATGGCAGAATAGGAACATTTTGGGTTGAAGACAAGTGCCGTCTCCATGTTTTTGTTTTGCCTCTCTGTACAGAAAAGCAGCCCTCCACCTCAGCACCATTTTCCAGTTAGCTTTCTTCTGGTACATCCATGTTAAATTCAGGATGACACTGACACCTCAGCTATGTTGGTCAGTCAGCTCCAAAATGACAGCTCTCATTTGAATGACAAGTTTATAATTCTGTGATAATTATCTGTGACTTGGGCTTCTGGGTACCATCCTTATGTAAAGCAAAAGAAAATGCTGGTGAGCTCCTGAGTACACTGAAGCCAATGGGTCTGATGGGCTGAGGCCAAGAGTATGAGGTTCAAGGCCAATTGCTGCATTTGGCCACAACAACCCCCTGCAGCTCCACAGACTGGGGGCAGAGTGTCTGGAAAGCTGCCTGGTGGAAAAGGACCTGGGGGTGCTGGTGACAGCAGCTGAACATGAGTTGCACGTGTCCAGGCGGCCAAGAAGGCCAATGGCATCCTGGCCTGTGTCAGCAATAGTGTGGCCAGCAGGACCAGGACAGGGATGGTCCCCCTGTACTCAGCACTGGTGAGGTCACAACTGGAATCCTGGGTTCAGTTCTGGGCCCCTCATGACAAAAAAGACACTGAGGGGCTGGAGCATGTCCAGAAAAGGGCAACAGAGCTGACAAAGGTCTGGAGCACAGTTCTTGTGAGGAGCAGCTGGGGGAGCTGGGGGTGTTTAGTCTGGGGAAAAGAAGGCTCAGAAAGGACTTTACTACTTTCTACAACTAAATGAAAAGTGCTTCTAGCCAGGTGGGGATTGGTGTCTTCTCCCAGGCAACAAGTAATATGACAACAGGACGTAGTCAAGCCGTGCCATAGGAGGTTTAGATATCAGGAAGAATTTTTCTCTGAAGGAGTTGTGTGTTAGGCTGCCCAGGGAAGATGTGGAATCACCATGCCTGGAAGTGTTCAAGAAATGACTGGAGATAGCACTTATTGCTGTGGTGTAGTTGACAAGGAGGTGATCAGCCCAAGATTGAACTGGATGATCTTGGAGGTCTTTTCCAACCTAAATAATTTTGTGACTCTGACTTTCACCATCAGTATCAAAGGATCAAGGTTTCAATCCATACTCTAGCTCAGTCTATAAACTTTGGCTGGACAAATTGCTTAATGAACCATTTAACAATTTATTGTTTTTAGTAGAGTTAATTATTTCCCTCTGCCTTTGTTTTCACCTCTGATAGGACACTCAGAGCTTTATATACCATAATTAGCAAGTTTTGAAAGCACTTAGAGATCTTGAGATAACAGCACACTACAGGTGTACTGTGTATTTATTCTTAACATTTCAGGCCAGTAGTTCTCAACCTAGAAGCTGCAAAGCCATAGCGTACAGAGTTGGGTTGTAAGTTCATTGGAAGTACAAAAGGCTCACACGTGGAAACCGTGACATGAACCTAGAAGTTCATGGGTATTGGGAGTGAGGTCACAAACCTGGTGGTGAAACCAGAAGAAATGTCCATGAGTTTTGCTAGTTCCAGAAGAACTTAAAATAGCAGGCTTTGTGCTGATAAATATGTTTCCACTCAAGGCTACAATGAGAAGTCCCACAGACCTGCTTTTCTGTTGAGCTCTCCCTCAAGAACAACAACAGAAAGTCCTGCCTACGCCAGTGATCTACTCAATTAGATTTTACTTCAATATGTGTTAAGAGATTGGAACAAGATTTTAAACAAATGTTCACCCCCAAAAACAGCCTTAACAGACTCAAACCTATATTTCCCATGTGTATACATCATCCGAATAATAATAACAATAAAAAGTCTCTGGGACATACTGTGAATATCAGTTTGGCTACCAGCTTTACTGCATGGAAAACTTCCCAGCAGGTGGCTGTAATCCTTCTAGAAATGAACAGGGCTGGATCAGGAGTGCCTTGGGGTGTTAGGTGCCCGTCTCTTATTGGATTTACACTGTGATAATCTAAGCACAAAACCGCAGCTTCTTGGGTTACTTCATTAAAAAGCTGACATTTTGGTTCGTAAAGCCATGCCTAATCTAATCATTTTGCTTGCATTCGGTTTATCAATGGTAAACAACTGTTGACTTCGCCTTTTACAAAGCTTACTGGTTTTTCCTGGGCATTGGACTCTCTCTTTGTCCTAAAAGTATATTTCATTTTCCAGGAACATTATGTCCTGGTTAAACATTTTTCATAGGGCAATAATAAATAAATAAATAAATCCCCTTCCAAAGGGTTTTTATTTGTCACATATAATTCATGCCCACATAAGATTCATTCCTTAAAATAAATACTGAAACCTCAGAGAAAACCCTTGTTCAAGTCTGCAAAGGGAAAAAGTGCCGTGTAAATGGGAGTGGTGGTTCAGCACAGCCTGAGCCCCATTGGTACCCTCAGAGAGCAGAGCAGCAGACTGGGGTTTTTACTGGCCTCTGTTGTGTCTGTTGAACTGCTGCTCCGTCTTTAGTGAAATCTCAGGCAACAGAAATCCTCTATTAAAACCACCTGCACGGCTTTGTCAGCCGAGCTCCGTGCTGTCAAATGACTTAGCTTCTTAAGCCAATACAAGTCATTAAGAAGAAGGTGAATTAGAGATTTAGACGTTGCCGATAGTAACTATCTCTGATCAATTGATATCTTCCCCTGATAAAGCGGCGCTCCCCGGCCGACCCCCTTCCCTGCCTCATCCGTGCAGACCCCGACCACTGGATCTAATTATGGGTGAGGAACACCAGGCCCTCGTCAGCGCTGAAAGGCCATCAGTAGGCCTATCCATTAATAACTCTCCTGTGCGCTGTACATTGTAATTGTCAGACTGCAATTTACAGTAATCCTCCAATGCAAAACTTAAATAGCTGCAGCTGATTTGAAATTCATACAACCAGTTGAAAGAGAGAAAAACAAGATGCACGGGTTAAAAGGCCAAATTGTGCAAGTGTGTGCGCTGAGTGACAGACATTTTAGTACTAGCCTGGGACCATATTTTAAAAGGTCACTGAAAACTTTTGGCTTGGGCCCTCTGACAAACAATGAACTTTCCATATATTTATTTGCCATCTCTTTGTTTTTACAGCAAGCAGAATAAATGAGTTAAATGACGTTGTGCGGGTCTGCACATTGTCAGCACAGGTTATAAGTCATTATTAAACTCCATCAAATCAGACCAAACCCGGTCTAGGCAATGAGACTAAAAGTTATTTGCATTCCTTCTGTCATAAAAAATCATATCCCCTTACCCAAGACTTTCGTTTCTTTATTAAATGCAGCCACAAGAGTATTTCAGGTCTGGCAATGTGAGCTCAGGAAAACCTACTCTGTATAACTCAGTGTAACAGCTTAGAACCGATTCCACTAAAATGTCCCAGTTGAGTGTATCTGGGCACTCAATCAAGACACACATATTACTTTTAAATAAGATTAGCCTTTATATTTTGCCGCTTAAGTTAAAACTTTTCATGTCATTCTCTCATTTTATGTAAACTCCAACATAATTCTGTTTTAGAGAATACTTCAAACAAATTAAAATCCTCAACTTGAATGTGTCTAGCAAAACTCGCCTAATGGCATAGCAAGCTGTTTGGTGACACTAAAACACTTTTAAATAAGATGAATTTTCCCTGCGTTGCCCTGGCTTTGTAATTACTGCTGCTGAACAGCAGACGCCTTTGGTTACAATGGCAAAAGCAGCGGCTTGTGCTCTGAAACTTATTTGACAAATAACTTACAAGTGACCTGCAACATCTGTTTAAAAAATCGTCCTTTCGTATCTGCCTCAAGTCGAGTCCAGCATCAATTATGAAATGCAAACATATCATCTGGGGCCAAGGACAGCTTTTACACATACACAAGGCACGGTGTGGGGAGGGGGCGGGCTGCAGGCGCCTTCCTCACACCAGTCAAGGGGAAAGAAAATGTTTAAGCAAGACTCCATCTGAGCTACCATCTTGTAGCATCACGCTAGTGAGATCCAGTGACACGCTGCCATGGGCCTGACTGCAGTGGTGCTCAGCTCCTGGGCACTCAGGAGGGCATGAGCCACGGTGGGATGGGACTTGGAGAGGTGGGCAGTGATGACCAGGACTTTCAGCCACCCTGGATATAAGCTGGAGCAGTAGGACCACAGAACCTCTGAAGCCCAGCCACGAGCTTTGCTCATCCAGAAGGTGCCAGCAATGGCTACAGAGGTGTGTAAGTCACATCAACCCCTCTGGAACTGAAAAAACCTACTTAGCAAGCAAAGGATGCCACGCTCCAAGGGCACCAGCAAAGGCTTTCATAAAACTAATGACAGCCTGGTTTGCACTCACAAAATCTTAGAGTGATGGAGATGATTCTCTTCAGTCTCTAAAGCTCTCCTCAACCCTACCTCTCAATAGTTTAATACTGTGCTGCTTGGCAGAACATCAGCTCAGGTTAGCTCATGGTACAAAAGCAGATGGAAGAGTGAAATAGAGCGCTTCTCTCTTCTGCAGAGATTGGAAAATTTTTTTCAAGTTCTTATAAGTCTTTTTATGTGGAAGCCAGTAAAAAAAAAAAAATTTGACTGTATGTAATCCTGAATTACATTATTTTGGATCTGATTAAAAAGCTATACTACAAAGTTTGATTCAAATAACATGTGCAGTACAGATATCCCTTCACATCAATAAATATAAATAGTTTAACTATTGAATATAAACTTTTAGAGAACTATTTCATTCTTGCAATCAAAATCGTCTGCTTCTAACTTACGTGGAAGCACATGTAAAATACAGGTCGAACAATACTGAAAATATTGATTTCTGCAGCTTTAAAAGATATTTACTTGTAAGAGATCAAAGGCAGATCCAAAAGTTTACTTCTGCAGGTCTCTTTTTCTCTCTGCTGCTTTTTTCATTTACCTTCTTATACATGAACCTAATCAGCAACCAAGCTCAACCATCAAGTTATAACATTTCTGCAGCTAATTGTAGCATATTTGAGTCTAGTAAGGAATATTATAAAACTGTCCTACAACTCACATTTTGTGTGAAAAACACCTGCCCAAACAATTCATAAACACACAGCACAGCAAATACCTATGGTAATTCACTGGATTTACAACCGTCATATTATATTAAACATACAGTATCAAAATTTATCACCTATTACACAGATTCCTGTTTTAATAATATCTTGTTCTTGTACAATTGCACCTTCTCTCCCAAAGGGTCCCAAAGCACTTTAAAATCATACATACAGGAATTGCTTCATTCACTGTGGAAATGCAGCTGTCTCTGGGGTGGAGCAGGGGTTAGGGGAGCAGAGGAATTGTGCACATTGTGCTCAGCCATTACAAACACTGACAGTCCAGAGAGATGGCTGGGGATGGGGAGCAGAGAAAATTATACTGCAGTCTTGGGAGCATCGTATAAAAAGCATGATCACAGTTGCAGGTGAGGGAGGTGCACAGGCAGCTGTGGCAGAACTCAGCACAATTCGGGGTATTCTTGCCCTAACCATCACTGGTGAGCAATCTTACCATCACTGTAGGGCCAGCCCACAGCCTTCAGCTCCAACCTGCAGGCAGTGGGTCATGGACAGGGATGAACCTCCCCGGGGTGCAGCTCTGGCTGGTGAGGGAGTTGACCTGAAGGCTTGAAGGCTCTGTCTCTGGTATCACCATACTGCACTGCCCAGATTCCCCAGAGATAACCCAGCTGTGCTTCTAGGAAACCACAGGAAAATGGGAGCACAGTGACAGATACCTCTGTGGTGGGCAACTGGATGAAATGGTACAAAAATAATGCAGTATTAGAACAGGTCAAGAAATGCATGGATTTTTGCTAGGCTGTTTACCCAGCTAGAACTTGGTTGTCAAAGACTGCTGCTACCTACACCACTGAAAAATGTATTCCTCAGCTGGCTTCAACTGCAGCTTCATGTCCTTTCATATCTGCCATAATTGCCAAAGTAGTCTCTTGTGCCTTCATATCAACCCTAAATCTCTCCAGCTCACTCTCATTCAGGACCTTCTCTGACCCTCTTTGATCAAGGCAAGGAATCAACTTCTGAATTGTTAGATTTAGCTTTACAAGGAAATCAAGTGAGAAGCTTAAAATGGGCTCCTGAAAATCACTACCAATGGATTTACTCCTGCCTCCTAGACTATTCTGCTTCTGCTTGTTTCCACCATTGCCCAGCTCTTACCCACAATGCTCACCCCTTTCTGGGGGTGTTATTTATGTGCTGGGTTGCCCAGGTCTGTGTCCTTTCCTCTGTACATTTGAAGTGTCTCTGAATCTTGGCATTTCTTCCAACATATTTTCAGTCTACACTTTTCTCTATTTGTTGATACATTTCAGGTGTTTATGCAGGTCCCCCATCACTCCTTGCATCAGTCACTGCAGTTTCTGGGATTTCCTGACACACAACCTATCCTGTAGAAAGAGCAGCTGCTGTATATGTAGCATAGACTAGGAACTCATGTCTAGTTTAGCTCCTACAGCCTATGTGCCATAAGGCTCTGCTGTGACTTATTTAGCTGCTGCATTAAGTAACCCTTCACCTTAGCTAACCTGCCAATAAACCAACATCACTTTATAAGAAACCTTCCACAGAGGTTGCTGTATGGTTATTTTACACTAAATTCAACAGCCTGCAATTAAATGTTGAGTAAAATAAGGATTTCCCTCTCAACATGCATGCACAGGGATGCGTGTTTAATTCAGCCCTGCAAGGTGGACGGGGAAGGTCTCACTTGCCTTTCTCTGCCTTACTGTACTTGCTGAGAAGAGTGGCATTCTTTGGGAATTCAGCCCTATGTGGCAGGCAGTATATTCAGTACTCTGTGCAGGAACTCTTCTAGCTGACAGATTCCACAGAAAGAGCAACACGTCAAAGCCCAACAAAGGCATTTGGCCCAGAAAAGAATGGTTACTAAATCTTCCACAGATCCCCTCCCATCTTCACCACAAACAATTTAAACACCATTGTTCAGGCAGAGTCCCAGGAACTTTCGCCCTTGTTCTAGGGCAGGTCTTTGCTGGCACAGCCCTGCACAGCAGCCAGTTGGCCAGACAGGGAGTACAGCTGCCTACGCCATGCTTGTTTTTATAATGAGATCTCTTTTGCCTAGAGCACATGCACTACGTAAAGCTGGGAAAAAGGTGATGAGTGTTGCTGGCAGGAACATAATTCCCTGCTATTCCAGCTAGAATCACCCAGAAAGCAATAATTTCTTAACTTGAAATTGGTGCTGCAAAATAACATTAATTGGTATAGTTGTGTGAGAATAGGGCAGATCTTAGAACAGGAAGAGAAGTTGTGGATGCCTAGTCCCTGGAAGTGTTGAAGGCCAGATCGACTTTGACCAAACTGGTCTAGTGGAAGGGTGTCCCTGATCATTGTGGGGCAGGGTGGAACTACACTTGAAGATCCTTTTCCTTCCAAACCATTCTATGACTCTCTAATCTTAACTATCAAGCTCCTGAGGCACTACTGATTTCAGGGAGGGTTCCATTCAGACATTTTAGGGAGACAGGTCTTGTCTAAAGTCAGGTGGTGACTGGAGAATGAATACCCAAAAGTGAAAATAACTGATCTAAGTGTCTGTAGTATAAGAACATGGAAGAAGATGTCTGTGCTTAACAAGATGTGTTTGCTGCTTTTTTTCTAATGATGGTAGTGAGAGGCAGCACATACAAACAGTGCTGCTCTTCTCTCAATGTTGCTATATAGATGAGAAACTAAGTAAAGTTAAAAGCTTTACGCTAAAAGTGATGTGAAAATGCCACTCAAGTACTTCTGTGATAACTGCTTTTTTAAAGGAAAATATAATTGAGGACTGGACTGGTGATCCCCTACTCTCTTCATGGAACTCAGTGCCTCAGTTTAGGTAAGTCTGCAATTTAGCATCAGTTTATTACAAATGCTGGAACAGCTGCAGCAGTTCATCTCCCCTGCTTCAGGCCAAGTGGCCATAAAGAAGAGAGGATCATCCTCATCTTGGCAAGAGATGAGTGATCCTGGAATAACAGGTGATTCCCTGGCCATGCTGCACTCTGATGAAATCTTTTCTCCTTGTTCCATCACTTTGCCTGGAAGAACATCTCCAGCTTCAGGCTACTGTGTGAGATCCATGACATCAGCTGAGTGCCATCCCGAGGTTAGGGAGGAAGGGGCCTCTTTCTCATTCAAGTCACCTAATTTTGAAAGGGTGATCTCAGAGCAGGAAAACCAAATGGTGCCCTGCAGCTCCACTGCCAGCAGAGAAATAGGAGGGAGTTGGCTCCAGTGCTGTCTGCAGAGGGCATGCTTGAAGGAGAATCATCACAGAATCATTGAGTTGTTTAGGGTGAAAAAGATCTCTAAGATCAAGTCCAACCATTAATCCAGCACCACTGTGTTCACCACAAAACCATGTTCTTAAGTGCCACATCCACTCACCTTTTGAACACTTCCAGGGATGGTGACTCTACCAGTTCCCTGAGCAGCCTAATCCAGTGCCTGATTGCTCTTTCAGTAAAGAAATTTTTCCTAGTATCCAACAACCTGCAGAACTCAAGGCCGTATCCTCCTGTCACTTGTTACCTGGGAGAAGAGACTGGGTTATTTCAGAAGTATGCAGCTAGTGAATGTGCCACATTTTATTTTAAAGCCTGAAAAAATAGAAGCAGAACAGCAGAGGCTGCCTTTACACATCCCTGTGTTTCTCACCTTTTGCTTGACATCTGGAATTTACACTTATCATGTCTGAAGGGCTTTTGTGTTAAATTCAAATGCACACAAGTTACAGACCCCAAGTGGATGTCTTCCCAGTGACTTCAGTAAGAGCCAGACAGGAACTCAGAACTACAGGAAATTTTCAAGCTAACAGAAGAAAATTACTTCAATTTAAAAGCTAGCATGAGACTTCCAATAAAATACACATTAAAAGTAATGTTAAAAATATCATATAAGCCAGGTAAGTGGAGATGGTTAAGCAGCAAAGTAAATGATACTGTTTCCATAAAACTGGGAAGGCTCTTGGTTATTTTGCTCACCAAAATGAAATTATTGTTCACATTCTACAATAAGGAAAGACCTAATCACTGCTATGAGGAAAATAAAATGTGCTTACATGTCAGTACTGCCTGTGTCCACTGACATGGAGATTTCCTCTAAGGAACAGATCCTGCACCTGGACTTTGGCAGCAGTGTTAAGGGAAGCTCATACATGCACCAAACTCACTCTGTGTTTCTGGATTTGCAGTTATGATTAGCTTTGTTACTGCCTCTTTTCAGGAACAAGCATTGTCCAAAACTTACTCCCCTCAGTTTTCAAACTCCTTTTTTTGTATGATTTTACTTGAGAGTAGTAACCAAATACATCTTACTTCAACTGATGCAATTATGAAACACATTTTTTCTTGTAATAATGAGATGAGAAACCAGTACCTGTAGACTCTTCCTCAGATAGACAGGTGCCTTCTCTTTTCAATTCCTATAGGGTGAGCACTGAGGATTGTGAGAAGGACAAATAGCAGAGCTTTAAACTAGCATTGAAGGGGGAAAGGGGCAAAACCAGGCTCGTCAGTAATGAGTGATGTGATGATGTGCCAGAACTTGAGGAAACGAGCACTAATGGGATCTCTCAATTAGCTTCACCAGGCATTGGCTAAACTGCACCACACCTGAAATGTTTCTACACTAATGCCCACACCATGAGGAGCAAAGGTGGAGCTCAAGGCTTTGGCCTAGTCCCAGAGATTTGACATCACTGGCATAAGTGAAATCCACCCATAAGTGAAAACTGGTGGGATGAGTCCTGTGACTGGAATGCCCTGTTGGAGGGTTCCAGACTTTACTGGAGGGACAGGCAGGGCAGAAGAGGCAGGGGGTGGGTACTGTAGGTAATAGAAGGGGTAGAATGTATGGAGATCACAGCTGGCAATGGCACAGCTGAGAGCCTCTGGCTAAGAACCAAGAAGCAAACAAATAATGTGGATGTCTAATGTGGGAGTCTAATGGACCTCCCTGCCAGGATGATGGCAATGACAAATTATTCTTTAAGAAATGAAGTGTCACTTCCAAGTCAGCTTCCCGTGTTCTTACAGGAACTTCCACTTGCCAGGAATCAATTGGGAGCATCACACAGCTAGCACGACCCAGCCCAGAAGATTCCTAAAACACCTGGATGACTTTATGAAACAGGTCCTATGTGAGCCAACTCAGAAAGACGCCCTCCTTGATTTGCTGCTTTTCAGCAGAGAGGATCTCGTAAGCCAAGTGGAGATTGGTGATAAAATTTAAAATCTCTGGTGACATGAGGAAAAGCACCAGCAAAACTTTGACTCTAGACTTCAGGATGCTCATGTTACTAGTAAGTAAAGTCTCCTAGGACAACGTTTTTGCAGGTGGTGGGATCCATCAGTGTTGGTCACTTTTTAAACATCATGTCCTAATGGCACAAGAACAAACGATTCCCGAATGTCAGAAGTTAAGCAGGGGAAGGCCAGTGTGCCTGAACAGCAATCTCTTGGAAATAACACATAAAAAGGAAGGTGCATACCCAGTGGAAGCAAGGTCAGGTGACATAGAGGAATACAGAAATTTTGCTCACCACTGGGAGGGAGAAAATCCATGTGGCCAAAGCTCAACTGGAGTTGAAGCTGCCAGAAATGTGGGGGATAATAAAAAGCTTTTTCAAATATATCAATGGCAATAGGCAGGGCAGAAACATCAGCCCATTCCAGGATGAGGATGGTCACCTCACAAACAGGGGCAGGGACAAGGCAGAGGTGTTTAATACATTCTTTACTTCTGTCTTCAGCATCCGTGATGGAATAAAGGGGTCTCAATGCCCTGAGCTGGAGGACAATGACTACAGGAATGATCAAACCAGTCCACCCTGACTTTGTGTGGGATCTGCTACTCCAGCTGGGTCCCTATAAATTTATGGGGCAGTCTTGGGAATCCAGAGAGGTCCCAGCTGACTGGAAGCTGGTGCACGCTGTCCTCATTTTCAAGAAAGGCAAGGAAGAGCCTGGAAACCACAGGCCTGTCAGTCTCACTTCAGTGCCTAGTAAAGTTACAGAGATTATTCAGGGAGATATTGAAAAACTGAACGGCAACACAGTCACGCACTGGTCACAGCCAGCACAGCTCCATGAAGGGGAAGTCCTGCTTATCAAACCAGGTTTCCTTTTATGACAATGTAACCCATGTAGTTGATATAGGAAAGCCAGTGGATATAGTCTTACTGGATTTCAGTAAAGTTCTGGATACTGTTTCTCACAGCAGTTCTTCTGGACAAAACATCCAGCACACAGCTGGATAAACACATCATGGGATGGGAGAGCAACTGGCCCACAGGTGAGGCACAAAGGGCTACAGTGAAGGGGGTGACATCAGACTGGGGACCTGTCACTAGTGGGGTTCCACAGGGCTCCATCCCTGGCCCTGTGCTCTTCAACATCTTCATTAATGACTTGGATGCAGGACTGGACAGGATACTAGGCAAATTTGGAGTCAAAAAATGCCTTTGAAGCAGAACCTCTACTGATTTTATACCCTGACTTTCTGGGAAACTCTATCTGCTCCACAGTGCTACCCAGCAAGGGATGGACCACTTTCTTGCAGGCTCCAGCTGAGGAGGCCACCCCTCACCTCATTTTGCCACAATTAAAAGGACAGAATGGCATCTACACCCAATTTTTAATACTATTATTTTCAGATCAATTTTCCTGCAGAAAATTTGGGGGAAGTTTTCTGATTTGACTCACTTGCTAGCTGTGTTGTCATCCTTACAAGCCTTACACACTGGAGCCTGAAGGGCCTTACCCTTAAAGGCCCTTCTTCCAAATCCCAGAAAAAGCTACCACTGTGCCTACCAGCAGCCCAGCAGGCTTTTCTCTACAAGACAAAATGTGTAATAAAAGATGCTCACTGCAGATGCAAAATAAGTGACTGCTACATTGTGAAGTTTTCAGAAAGGAAGACTCCTGATCTTTGTCCAGCAGATCTGACTTGTCTCCATAAAAGATACATAACACTACGGTGCCAGTCAGAACA
Source organism: Trochalopteron elliotii (assembly GCA_024734555.1). Lineage (NCBI taxonomy): Eukaryota > Metazoa > Chordata > Aves > Passeriformes > Leiothrichidae > Trochalopteron > Trochalopteron elliotii. The sequence goes on along the minus strand of JANPWX010000143.1, from coordinate 817,828 downwards.
TTCCACAAACACACTGCCAATATTCAGGATAAGCAAAATACTAACAGAAAACAAACACAAAAATAATGAAATTGACATTATTAATGTTGAGGCTATTAGCTCATATTAACATAGTCTTAAAACGTGCCAGTTATGCACATTCTCAAAACGTGTGTTCGAGACCCTTGTGCTCTGGGGGCTCCCAGCTACAACAGACATTCTGCAGGTATAATGGTCAACACAGAGATCAAATTGTACTGCATACACCATCATTTTAAACCTGAGTGTCCCTTAAGAGTCTTCACATAGCTCTGAAGACAGTTCATTCATCAGAGGAAGGAGACAAGCAGACTTGTCTTTAAACAAGGTGAAGAAATACTGTCTTCACAAATGTTTTCACAATATTTTTAAAATTAGACTGAGCAGCAATTTTTTTGTAAACTCTGGAAGATTTATAGAGATATTAACAGGAATTTAAAAAAAGGCAAAATGACAATACAAGGTGAACAGACCATAACTTTATTGGAGATATACTCAGCTACAATTATTACAAAAAACTATTAAAGGTAATTGTGATCCATAAGGTGCAGATTGCAAACTTCTGCAGCATGATTACAGTATGAATGAATTACATTTTATGTCCCTTAAAGACAGCTGCAGCATGTGATGGTAAATATTTTATTGTCCATCAAATTATATTTGTTATTCTTTCTACTTGATTTTAACCATCTTTTCAGTCACACTATTTACAATAAAAATGCCTGCAATTTCCAATTATTGTTCACAAACATTTTTTTCCCCAACTTGCTGCTGCAGTAAATTCTGAGTGCATCTACAAAGCAATTAAAGTAGTCTGTGGTTGCCATTCAAATAAAAGAGGGAAAACATCAACAACTTTATTGGATGAAATTTATTTTTAAGAACTGTAGTTAGCTTTGACAGAAGTTAATTTTAACTGCTAGTGGAGTATACTACAATGACCTCTAGATATTTGCTAACATAATTCATATTGAGTTACAGTTGATATTTATATTGCATTTGATGGTCACGAACTGTAGTGTTTAAAGTTTAAAATCTAATATGAAAGTAAAGAAATTATCTTCTTGAATATTAGAGCAATTGAAAAAGAATCAATGCCAGTAATTAAGTACCAAAAATCAAAATGCTTCTTGCTTCATTCATATAAAAAATACAGAGATTTCCATGAGAATATGTTCATGGGGAACCCCATCCAAAACAAACCCAGAATACTGTCAGAGTCAAGTGCAGTATCACAGCAGATCACAATGCTATTTGTCATTTTTGGATTGCGTGTGCTGCTGTGACTGGGATACAAATAATTCATTTTCTGTACAGATAAATGCATAGAATATGTAGCATATGTTATGTCATATGCACTAACATAACCCCCACACAATTTCCAGTTGATGGTTCTGTATTTGCTCAAAAGGAGGAGAAACAAAACTCTGCGACATACATACAAGCACAAGATCTGCAGGTATGTAAATGAATGCAGTTCCATTGACTGAAACGATACTATATCAATCTGCACCAGCTGAGGATCCAGCAGCTCATCCCTGGGCCACCACTATATTCCTCCCCAGCACCGAAACTGGTTCTTGTTCAAGTTCAGTACTTGGCAGTTGCAACACACTACTGTGTAATGAGACTTAAAAATAGTAGGCTTTTTTTTGTATGGACTTTAGCAGCATCAAGCTGAACAAACACTTCAGAAGTCACTACTGGGCACTCAATATTCAGACTGGACAGATTTAGTTGAGGCTGACCAAATTACTAGGGGCTATCTTCTCCCAAAAATTACATTACATGTGTAAAATGTTGGTTTGTTCAGAGATAATTACTGGAGTGTCAGTCAGAGGTCATTCTAATTTTAATTACTTCACATAACAGTAAAATGATGTAGTAGAAAAATAATAGCTTTAAAATACAATCAAGAGTTGTTACACATCTTTGTTGTATTTTTCCACAAACAGTAAAAATGCCACAGACATTACAAATGACCTATTTAAGTTGTGCAAGTAAATGACACATTGCAGGCATTAAAAAACTATCTTTTTCAAAGTCATTAAATCAGAACAGCAGCAAGGCCAAACCACATTTTTCCTCTCTGTTAAGCATTTTTTCCTTGAAATGAGGTAAAGCATGGTACCAAGTGCAATGCTTATTTGTGCTACATGAACAGAACAGCGCAAAAAAAAAAAGCCATAAAAATAAAAACGCAGCATAGTTAGGAGGACTGTTTAAAGTACAGTATAACAGGACTTAGATAAAAAGCCCCAAGGTTCATGCCAATTAACCCCCACACTATTTATGATGGGCCTGTGTGGTTGCTTTTGAAGATGGGCTGTAACAGTTCGCTTACACTTGTGCTTATAGCATGTCAAGTGATTTCCATCCCAACCTTCAAATGATCAGATTTAGGTCTTTAATAGCGTACACTGTCCAGTATCAAAATCATATCAACTGTAGGGTAAAACACACAGATGTATAACATGGAAACTAATATGGATTTTCTGCCTCAAAGGACAAAAAGTATTTCAATGAGGTCACACTGGAAAAAATCGTGGCATTTAAAACGCATTTCAAAATGCATCAGCAGCAGAAACTACTTTATAGTCAGCCACTACACATTTCGGATGTCCAATTCATACGCTTTTATCTAGTAACAAAGTGATCATTAAACTGTTCTGAAACACAGAGTAGGTTCAGCTGATTCCGTCTGCACCCAAACACTCCATAACCACTTCACTGCTAACAATTATCTGAAACCCCTGAGAATCTATAACCTTGTAACAATCAGTAAGAATTCTAGGCATTCAAAGAATAACTGAAATTTTAGCTTTTCATAATGCAATTAAAACTACTTAAGACTTTCTAGATGGTCTGATTTAATCTGCTGATTGATGTCTGGCCAGAAACACAGAATTGTTGGTATCCGTAATCATGTACTTTCACTAAGAAACATCAGTCCTACCACAAAGACCAAGCTATAGCTTAAATCAGTGACCTTTTTTTTTTAGTTTTTTAAATAGCTAACGCAAAGCAATTTACATTTGAGAATTCGGACTGCATGTTTTTATGTTCCATATCATCTACACTTGCAGTTCTTATACCTCCTTTCATGACTGAAGTACCAAACAAATACTAGACTTTTTTATTAGCTAGTATTTTAATTCTTGGTTTGACTCCTATAACAAGCAGCTTTCAAATACAAGAACGGTTCTTTTCACAGACTGAAAAGTGACTGAGATAGCAAATATATGAACTTTTGAAAACTGTATTTCAGAAAAGCTTAATGTCTGCCCCTTGTCACTAAGGCATTTACTTTATTTTTTGTTAAGAAAGCAAGAGCTGACAGTTTTTGTTTTTAGTGTGCATTTGTGAGGAAAGAATAGGTTTAAAAGCAGGAAATACAGTATTTGTTTGTAATTTAGTTCATAAGACACAGCATCAAGTTCAAACTATTGTGCTGGAAAACGTTAAAACACCTTGCTCTGCTTTCTCAAACTTCAAGCATAATTAACAGGGCAAAATTGCAGCAAACCTCTACTGATACTGGTGGGAATACAAGACCCACAGCTTTTTTAAAAAGGTAAATTAAGAGGTATTATAGTTACAGTGCAAAAAATTAAAATTTCAAGCATAATATATAAACATAGCACCAAAACAGAAAAAAACCCAATGCATGCAAAAATAAAAAGGAAAAGAAGAGAAAAAAAGAACTGAGGTATTTAAGTGAAGAGTGCCTACAAAAAATCTAATTAAAGAAGTATAGGCAAAGCCTAAAAAATACAAGTATGATTTCCCCCCACGCTCCCAGTAGACCAAAACACCAATGAGCTAGTTTCTCTAAATTAAGGACCTAAATCACAGATGTATCAAAAGTACGGCAGTTATTTCTCAAACATCAACTTTCATGTTATTAACAGCACAGCTTTGGTAGATGAAATATGCATGCAACTCTGAAAAGTACAGTAAGAAATTTACGTGGAAATATCTCTAAGTGTAAAGGTGCTCTGTTTGTTAAATATGTAACCAATTGACTATAAAATCTGCAGCATATCTTAGGTGTGATATGTCTAAGGTTATTTTGTTAGTGACAGTTTGCACTGTGCAATTATTTGTTACTGTCTCCAGTATTGGAACTATCTAGCTTGCAGGTTTGTGTAAAATTGGAATTTTAGCCAAAGACCATATTTTGTTTATGGTATAAAAAAAACTGTAGACTAACCACCTCCTCAGAATTGTTAAAAATAACCTAATTACATATATATGAATATAATTTCTATTATAATCCTGTAATAAGTCACAGCTATAGTAATGAGTTGTACTGTAAATATAGAGCTGTATCATTGTAAAATGCATAAGAAAATGAAGGGAATGTAAAACAGTTTGTTCCAAAAAAGATCAGAAATTAAACATTATTAATGAGGGTTTATTTATTTTTAAGGCAAGAACCTTTTTTTATGCAAGACTGTGTGGCATAAGGAAACCGAAGTTTCATTGTACCAGCATGCCAGCCATTTCAATTAAAATCTGTCCCTAACAAATAAGTGCAATAATGATTGGGAATGCCATCTTAATGTAAAAAGATGACATGGAGAGAAAGAAAAAAGGAAAATAAAAAGGAGAATACTGGCACACTTAATCTTTCTTATACCCAATCATCCAGTACAGTTTTTCAACTGCTTTATGACTGGCACTAGTGCACAGATTGAAGAATTCCAAGATTACTATATATATAAATCTAGCAACTGCATTAGGCATAAGCTGCCTGGCCTTCTAATACTAAGCAAAGCTGTACTGACAAGAAAAGTAAAACAAAAAGACCTGACAACAATTATTCTGAACACTTGCTAAATGTCATCATTAATGCACTCTCGTGATTAAACAAAGCAGAAGTGAGGAAAGAAGACAAGATTGTGTTTGCGCAAAAAACTATAACTACAATTAGTTCCAAAATTTTATACATGTTAAATGTTTTGTTATCTATTGTTATCAAACAAACTTTAAATTCTGTCTTCCAATTTGTTCCTCTCAACATCAACTTTCTTTTAAAATTTGCTTTATTTGTATGTTGTTTTTTTCCCTATTTAATTTATTTTTAAGAGGAGTCTCAGCTGTTTGGGACCTGAGGTTGATTTGCTTTGAGGCTTCGTAGTGCTCTTCTCGCAGCTGCAGATTTGGCAATCCTGTAGCTTCTGCCAACACCTTTAAACTTTCCCTTTCCTACAACTTCCACTGTAACTCTGACCTTTCCATCGTAAGTTCTTTCCGCAGGACTGCAAAAATATACACAAGAATTACTTACTGCCAAGGCAAGGTAATGTGAAATAAGAGACCTACATTCTTTTTTCTACAGAAGTTAAAGCAGTAAAATTAAACAGAAATCATTACATTTCTCAGAAAGCTATGCAAGGAAAAAAAAATAAAGAACAGTGGACACAATGATGATTATGTTAGCTGTTAAGTGCAAAAGAAATTACAAGTACTTTGTGACATTTAAAAATTCTATGTAGTTCATGAAGCACAGTTTAGAAACACTTTCTGTCAGTGTGTACGGAAGAAAGCATATTCTTACCTAAATTTGGCTGTCTCTGGCTCCATTTCCAGCAGCTCTCGCACTGGGGAACGGGGCACATTAGCAGAAAATTTTTCTATTTGGAAAAAAAGTGAAACCCAAAAATTAGCTTTATTCTCTTCATAGCAGATGGCACTTAATTATTAGCAATTTTGTGAAAGCTGGCAATACCTATTAGTGGCCTCATCATTGGATAGTACACTTGCCAAACCATTTCCAAAGACATTCCACTATCCATATAAATGGCACCAGCAAGGGACTCAAATATATCCCCCATGGCCTTTGGTACTTCAATATCTTCCTCTTTTTCTTCATCTTCTTCAGATCTTCTGAGCTGTTTGCAATTAAAAAAGACAAGGATGGGAGGGAGAGAGAAGGGGAAGGGAAAAGAGAGAAACAATTGCTTCACTTAGAGTAAAACAAAGATCTTCAGAAATGTAAGCTCTCTAACATCCTATGTCCTGTGATACTTCCATTAAGTTTTTAAATTGACAACTTTCCACAGCAAAACTGTAGTTTTATTCCCAAGTGAAAGCAAGCTGCTGGTTGTATCATTTTTCAAATATGGAGAAAAAAACCCCGAACACCATGGGGTACAGGGAACTTCTATACTTCGCAAATTTCTTCTGTGATTATTCTGGAGGCTTTCACCATGGGTCTGTTTTTCCCAATTAGAACCAGACTTCTATCAATTAATGCTAGAAAGCCACCCATAACAAAGGAAGAGTTCACACATTATACATCTCCCAAAAAGAGACTTTTACAATCTCCAAGTCCAGTCTCGGGATGGAAGTTGCATGTACCTCTCCTTACCTTATTTACCCCTGAAGACAAGCATGAAACAAGCACTAATAAACAAGACATTAATAACTGAAAAACAACACCACCAGACTGACATAACAGACAAACAGACTACGTGTTTAAGTGCAGCAGGCAGTGTTTTTCTTCTATGCTACCAATTTAAGACAACAAACTATTCTCATTATCAAAAATAAACTTTCAGTGTACGTCTTAAAGGTCTTGAGCTGATCTAATCCTTTACTAAAATACTTTAAACATATGTAATATACATTTGCCTAACTCCAAACAAAGTAACTTGAAAACAAGCATTTTAACCATTATGCTACTCTGCCTAAAGAGAAGTAAATTTCTGTCTTCTCCCCCAGCAGCTATCATCTCACTCCATTTGGGGTTTAAAATCCAATTCAGTCCTCCTAAGAGTGACTATAATACTTCATACACATGTTCCACCCAATATTTCTACCTGAACTAAATCAAACAATTAGTCAGACCTGACGCATACAGCGATACAAACTGGAATTTTGATGTTAAAAACCAAGTTCAACTGTTTAGAATAGGGTACTTCATAGCAAGTGTAAACTGAAGCATTTTTGCATTATACTGAAATAACAGAAGAGAGAAACTAAGAGCTGTAAGGCAAGGGACAGATGTTTCATGAGTGAGATTTGAAAAAACAGAAGAGCAGATGACGTGGAGACACACATGGAAACCAGTCTAGCTGGCATGAACTGCAGAAACAAAGACTCTTACATTAAGTGATGAAATAAGAGTTTCAGTAATTCAGTGCCAGACCAAGATAGGGAGCAGGCGTAGCGAGAGTGAAACAAGGATTTTATTTGAAACAGCTATCACACAATTTGCTTGCAACTTTGGTGAAAGTTTCTTTTTGCATACTTGCAAAAACTGAACAAAGCAAAAAACAACACTGTAAGCTCTGGAAAAAAGTTCCTAATCTTTTCACTCATATTATGGAGAAAACAAGAGAGCTAGGAGTTTAATCCTCTAATGCAATTTACATTACATAAATATATCTAAACTTCAGTGACACATTTCTTATTCAATGCTTAATTAATTTTTCCCTTAAAACCTGGTTTTCACTCTGCAACAGTGTGCACGTATGTGTCTGAAATATTTTGATTCCTGAAGCTGTCTATCAGGAAAAAGAAATTACTAAATACAAAAATTCCATGCTTATTTAATGCTGGCATGTTGTCAGACGGAATATTTTTTAAGAGACTGGTCAGTTTTTCAGAAGACAAATTATTACTGACATCTACTTGGTAACACTTTTAAAGAAGGACAATGAGAAATCCATCTCTTCCAGATCCCGATTAGAACTTGACTCACAAGGTCCTTGCTCTCACAGATTTCCTAATCAGCTTACGTAAATTAATTACTTTTACCACATTCTCCAGAAAATAGAAATTCATTATCATCAGCTTTCCTGCACAGCACAAAATATGACCTGTGTTTGCAGGTCTTCAGTGAAACTATTTTTTAAGTGGCTGACTTGAAAGACTACTCCATGGGTAGCAGAATGCCTTTAGGAATGTGTCACATATTTGAGTAGAGTGCAGTAATACCTCCAGTAGAAATCATAAGAAAAAGAAATCTCTTGTCAGTGTGCTACATTTAATAATCCCAGCACTGTGCCAAGGTAGCTTTGTTCATGGTGCTGTATCGATGCCCTACCCTGAATGAGCACTACATGATTTAGCAACTCTTCACCTCAATTTTATGTTGTAGTAGTGCTTCCTATCAGTTAGTAAAAGCAGCAAACTAAGTGTGTCCCCACACTGTTCTAACAACACAAGAGCAAAACAACGACTAAAATCAAGTACCACAGAAAAACCTAGAGGCAAATGGCTTTCAAATTAATTAATTTCTATAAATTCTAACTGATTTTATACTTCCTGAAGGCTGTATTTTACTTTGCGCATTGCATCTTTTTATTATTGGGAGCCTGCTTCTTTGGCTGCTGTGTGCATAAAACATTAAAAAAATGCTAAGAAATCCAATGACATGCTTCAAATCAGATACTGAACATATTTCTTCTACTTCCACTAACCTCAGAATCCATTCCTTGCATTTCATTCTTTTCCATTTGAAACTGCACAAAGTCATCAATAACATGAAACAGTTCAGGAGAGACAGCTTTGAAGTACTTGTGGTAGTCATACTTTACAGCTAATGATGCAAAAATGGTATTATTGACTAGAGCAGATCGTAGGTCAGTAAGAACTCCTGGAGAGTGTTGCCGTGGGTCTTCATAAAGGTGCTTGGTTATGAGGTAGTCCAAAATTGCATCTCCCAGGAATTCTAAGCGCTGGTAACAATCTTAAAGCATTGGAAATAAAAGAATGTACAACACCACAATTAAGTTTAACACACACATTCTTTCCAGGCCTTCTGGATAAGAAGTTTGGTACAGTGCCATGTAAATTCCACAAACTAACCAATGCTCAGAGTAGACAATCTGTTTTTTAAAAGAAGTATCCTTGTGTTTAAAGAGATTGCTAATGAAATATTAAAAAAAAGAAACCATGAAGAGCAGGAGTTATATCTAATAATAAAGCCAATTTTGAACAAAATGTTAATTTGGCAGGCTAGAAAAACAGCTGTGTTTATAATCAATTGATGTTTTTACTTCACGTGCTGAGAAACATCAAAGAGTAAATGTAACAGATTCTGCCAGCAGGCTGGTCTGAAAACTGTAACAGCTAAAACTAAAAAAAAAAATTTAAGAAGTCAATTAATATAAAAATCAATGTATTAAGAGCAGAGGAACACAAAATCTGAGGGTTTTGTCTGTTTTCCCACATGTTAAGACACTTTCAACAACGATCCCTATTTAGGATGTCTTTCAAACTGGAAATCAAAATTGTCAAGCCTCTGCTTTTTTGGCAATTGACAGGGGCCACAGAGCTAAGAACATCTAATTTTAGAACAAAAACAAAAGCAAAAACCCTCCTGAATGCAAATATGGGTAGGTAGGTTGAGAAGGAAAATGAGAAACTACTACAGAAATTACCATGAGAGTGAACTGACTAGCACTAAGTTGCTTTTATAGCAGCTGAACCCAAGACACTGCCAGCTCTCAACTGCTAGCTCCTCCTTAAAGACAAAAAGTTACAGGTAACAGCTTATTCACAGTTGTCTCAGCTGGTAAACAGAAATGAAATCAAAAGTTTTCCTACAGTTTCAACAATGTAATTTTAACTGGACACTATGCCTCAAGGTTTCTGGAAGTGTATATATATTTACGTACGTCTAAAAATGAAAGAATCATTTACTTTCAATACATTTTGTGAAATATTTGTGAAAAGTAAATACATATGTGGATAATATCCCCTACAACAAAAAACCAAACGAGCACTTCTGTGTTTTGTCAGAACTGTTTCTCAATGTAGTAGCATTTCAAAATTACTTATTTCTTTAATGAAAGCAGAGGTTTCTCACTCCTTGGAAAAAGGGCACAATTCACTATGGGGAAAAATTCAGACTGCTGACTGCAAAGAAATTTGCCAATCACTACAAAAAGGGTTGGAATTTTACCATGCTCTGCTTTTGATTGCATATTATTGTAGGAAACTATGCAAGTTTTAGAATGAACAAATATTACATTAATTAGCATAAGCAAGAGCAATTAAAGATCACAGAAATATGAATTTCTACCGCTGCAAAATCTTCTATGAGATCATGTAAAGAAACATTAAACGTTAATCTGAAGCTAGTATTTAGTCTGATTTAGTCAATTACTTCAAACTTTGACTTTAAATATTTACTCAGTAAAGTGCCTAGACTTTTAATTAAGACTTTGAATTTACAGCTTCAAAGTGAAGTCTCCCCATTTTGCACTCCTATAGATTATTCAGCTAATAAAAGCTGTAGTCTACAGTTCATCTTCAGAAGTACAAAGTATAACATTCTTGGGATTCAATTACAGAACAAATTTGCTAAATATATTTGGAAAATATGACTGCTATTTCCTGAAGTACATGGCAATTTTCCAGAGTTCTACAAGAACTTACTTCCATTAAATGAGGATCTAATATCAGTCATACACAGCTTGTGATAAAGCATTTATCACTGATGCTGTTTCTTGAAACTTGGTAAGGCCTCAGTAAATATACTTTACCTGCATCAAGTCAAAATATGAATAGTCACTGAGATACAAATTGAGCAAGTATTCCCCTCTAAATAGTGGGCAAAATACTATTTTTTGAGATATTGTATTCCAAGACTACTGTAGCATGTGATGTCTAAAAAATGTCTATACATGGGAACACAAGATACTACTCCTCTTGCTTTTGCAATATGGAGAAAAAAACTACAGAGCTTTTTGTAAACAACTTACCAGTAATGGTATTATAATGGTAAGAGGCATGAGTAAATGCCTGAAGAAGATAAGCCTTGTTCTTAAAACTGTAATTTATTTTCTTCTCGAAGTTTTCAAAACCAGAAATAAGGTGATTTAGGGTTTTTTCAGCATCTGGGTGATCAAACATACATCTTGGTGGAATCTTCAAACAGCCATACTCCAGGTCTTTACACAGAGAAGGCTCTGAATTAGCTACAGAAGCAGAAACAGAATTTGGTGAAAGATTTTTCTGCTCACTGTTACAGTTCTCCCTGGCAGCACACAGAGTGCCTTCCCAATCAGTCTTTTTAATTACAGGGAGCACCTTCAGCCCCAAAGAACACAGGAAAAGCTGAGCAGCTCTTTCACCACAGCTGGTCAGATAGCAGCCCAACAGGGCTTCCACACAGTCTGCAATGCTCTTGTCAGCAATACACTGCTCTGTATGCAAGTCATAGGAGATCGACTGTTTTCCTGCATCAACACCACAGTTCTCTTCTGATGGATTCCAGAAGCCCACTACAAAATCATCCTCTTCAACAGCCTTGCTAGGATCCAGATAGCACATAGCATCCCAAGAGCTATAGTCAAAATCATCAAAATCTGATGAACACTGAACATTACCCACGGATGACTTTTTGGGTGCTTTCCATTCATAGTTTGAATCAGTGGTTGAAAAGTGTGATAGTGAAATTTTCTTCACAAAAGCCCCTGATCCCATTAACATATTATCAATGAATTTGATATGCTCCTGATCATACTCCAGAAAATCATCTTCAAAGTCTGTTTCTTCCTTAGGCATCCTCCACATTAGGTCTTCGTTCTCTTCATCATCATTATAATCATCAAGTTTACCATTAGCCAACATGTTTTCCTTTGTCTATGAAAGAACACACACACAAAAAAAAAAGGTGCTGAAAAGCGAAATGAGACACTCTTACTGCAGAAAGATCATAAAAGCAGGATTTGAGAAGTATCTCCTAACAGTAATACCGATTTTTTAATGTTCCTAAGTACATTGTGTGATCAGAAGCACAACACAATCTCAACTTACATAAGGACTGGAATAATTGTCCTGGAATACAAACTCTTTGTTACCAACCTACAACAGTGTGTGTTCTACACATAGCACATGCTGCACTTCATAAGAACCTGTGCTTGTACCTGAATGTGAAGCACATGCAATGAACTTTATATCCACTAAATGTTATGCACTTGCACACCAAAGTAAACAACACAAAATTCTGAATTAACAAATTTTGGAAAGCATAAGAAAGTTCCAGGAGCATCCTTCTCTCAAACTGCTAAGTAAGACTATTACAAATGTTTAATCAAGGAAATTGTGAATTTTTTTCTACATGTAAAATGCATTCAGTGGAGGTTTTTTTCAGGTTTTTTTTTTTACTATTTAACTAATAAAAGAGAAGGCAAAATTGTCATTGATTTTCTAATACTTACAGACACACCCACAACAGCAAAATTACTGACGTCTTATGTCTTTTCTCTCCTCATATTGGGCAAATTGGCATGGACTGACAAATTACAAACTGAACACAAATATTCCCAAACTATATAATTCTTTACAATTTGCCATGGCCCCTATCCAGGAAAGCACTTAAACATATTAGCTAAATGCACTGGTAGCCTTCCTAATATCAAAAGGACTATTAACAGGCTCAATACAGCAACACTGATGTCAGCAGGAATTCTGCCACTGAATTTGATAGGAGCAAGATCAGATTCAAAGCAGTTTCCTGGACTGGGTCCTGAAAGCCAACAACATTTTGAATCAAGTGAAACAGCCTTTATGTTCCCTGAACCTATGCATGTTGTATTGTAGGGCTCAGTCACTAAATCTTGCAAATTTGTGAACCCGATGCTACCACAGGGGATGCTTCCCTTTGGGCAAAATGCACACTCATCCAGATGTGGAGATGGGTGGCAGCTGTAAGGAGCTCTAGGCAGCACTTAAAACTGTCTAAGGATCAAACAGATCTCACTGGTCCTCACAGGGATGGACTAGGCTTAGTCAAGTTTAGCAATGAGAGAAGAGGAAAAAAAAGTGGCTATAGAAGGTTTTAGTTTAGACATTCTGCTGAAAGAATTCCTGCTGCTGTAATTACCTATCTCACACACACAGAAAGGACTTCTGTAACTTAAATTGATCAAGAAGATACCAAAACTGGATTTAAGACAGTTGTTTTAGATACTTGTAGTAAGACAAAATATAAGATAAGATAAATTTAACCAGTTCCAACAAGGATATGTGCTACTTTTTTCTTGTTACACACCACCCACCACATTTACTACTGAAATAAAAAAAAGTCCCTGAATGAGACATGTCTGTATGGATGCTCCAAAACAGATTTTGGCATCTGTTTTTAAAAACATGGAACAAATTATGAATTTTTACAGTGGTTTCATTCACAAGTAGCTTAAAATGAAATTGTAAATAGCAGGATGGCTATATGAACTATCCAAACATTATCTGTGCATTACTTCATGTACATTAGAAAAAAATTCTAAGCAATAAGGATGAGCACTGGCTGAAGGAAACAAAGTAATTCTGATCATTAATTTTTACCATCATTAGCATTTAAAAAATAAATCAATGCTGAGCTGCAGAAGAATGATTTTTTTCTTAAATAAAACCTGACCAATTTTCACAAAGTTATTGCCAACTAAAAGGTGATGCAAAATACACATTAAGTGCTTTTTTAATGCTCTTTTGGAAATCAGCCATTTGATAAAATGAATGAAGAAAGATTCTTCTCCTTAATAAAGCTTCATAAATACTAACATCTGACTACTAAGTTTTAGTAATAATTTGTCATAATGAGATCTCTATATTCAGTTACAGACCATGAGCCCATGGATGGAGGATGAAATTTACATCCAGGAAAGCAAACTATCTACTTGGCACAACCCCTGCCACCCCCACTATTTAGCTGCATCACCTCTGCATTTTGGTCTGAAACCGTGTTTTATTTACAAATGAACAGTGACTATCACAGAGGAAGAGGCCACTGAAATGTTGTGGAAAACTGAAATATTTTAAAAACCAACAATTAGCTCCAGACCCAAACACACTATCTCATTTGCCAGAAAGGTATAGCAGGAAGTCTCTCTGAAATGAAATCTTGGCACAGTACAGAACCACAATAATCAGGTTGTTTTATTCTGCAATAAACATATATTTGCACAGTATATCCACCTAACAGTACTCTCACATGCCCTCTGGTGGTTCTACAGTCTGAGTGTGGTCTTCAGAACGGGGGAAAAAGAAAGATGTCCTTCCACCTCCTTCCCCTGAACTCCAAACCACTCTGAAACACTTCAAGGTCATGTCACTGACTGCTATATGATCACTGGTATTTCTGAACATGTCCTACTCCTAGAACGTCAGAAAATAGTGTGAGCATCTCCTCATTAAGATGTGTCATTGTGAAGCACTTGATAAAGACAGTGAGGGTGTCAGACAGTGAGGGTGCTTAAGCCAGCACTGTATTTCACATGAGAAGCAGCTCTCAGTCATACTCATGGTGTAGCCACCAGCCATCAATACTGAACACTATCTCAAGCCAGTTCTACTCTTCAATCTGCCTCAGCATTATGAAAAACACCAACTCTTTTTCATATATTCTATAAAACTGACCTCATTATTTATTAAAAAGCAGACAGTGCTCTGCCTGAACATACTACAACTAGTGATGATTATACCATTTAAAATCTCCAACAGAAACTTCTGAAAAACTCCTGGGAGCAGGCTAAGTATCAGCAGAAAAGCTTTTCCTCTCTGCTTCTCCATTAGTATCTACACTCAATACTGGATGATGTGCAATAAATTTCCTTATTTCAGGTTCTGGTGAGAATCAGTTTTCCTCTCATTTTCTTACACAGAAGTTTTAGAACGAAAAGAAATACATGGATTTGCCTCTTCTTTGCTGAAAACAGCATAATAACAAGGGGGGGCGGGATGAGGTAAGGGTGAAAGAATACAGACACACAAATAACTACTCATCAACATAGTTAAATAAATTCCTACCATTTCATCTTTCTCCCACTTGTCAGTGTTGCTCTTGTCCTGATTTACTATGTAGCCAGGAGGAAGCCAATTGACCGGGGGATCAAAGATTGACACCACCATGCGACTTGGCAGTCCTTTCTTTTTTCCAAGGCGATACAAGTTACAGTTGCTGACCTTTAAGAAGAACATTCTGATAAAGCTTTGGACATACATTGACATAAATAGGCTAAAGGGCAAAAGGAGCAAGAAAATATTACATGTCAAGCTGGATGTTGTATTATTATGCATTTTCTCCAACTCTCAAAGGGAGTTCAGCTTTCATAATACAGTAGAACTCAAAGCAAGAAACACATTTTCCTTTTTTTTTTTTCCTGAGGCCAAGCATATTAGGTATGACTGTTTCGGTTAAAGAAGTTTAATATATTACATTCTCCTCACAAAATAAACTGATTGCTACTTTTAAAAGAGTAGTAAATAGAACCTGTACAAGTCATTTATTACCAGTATAAATAGTCATCATTCAGAGTACATTTGGAATGAAAAGTTCTTATTTATAGGTAGATTGACCTAAACCTTGGCAGCAGAAAGTGTTAAAACAGTTCCATATAACATTTATTAAGTTATAATCCAGACACACTTTTGATAGCTTCTAAAATGATTTTTATCTTAAAGGGAAGGTAAAAAAGCATTCTCAGATACAAATGTATTTCCTTTTCCTTTTTAACTATCAACCACTGATCATTTTTTCTCTTTTCAAATGCACTTTGCATGTTTCAAAGCCTTGAAATTTGAACTTGAATATTCAATCACTTCTTTTGTTTGAACAGTGCACCTTATTAAGCCCTCCTTATTCTCCAAGATTAAACTATACAATCATTTAATTTTCAGAGTGATGCATTTTATTAGAGGTAGACAATCAATGCCTTGGCATTTAATTGAAATTATCACATGTGGAAGAAAAAAACAAAACAAACGAAAGCTTTCATTGTTGATTATTCTAGCAGCAGCAGAACTGAAGACTCTGCTCCCCACTGTACACATTTACTCTAAAATACTTTCACAAGTTTTGTTGCAACAGTTCTGTAAGGTTTTTTTGTTGTTTCATTTTAAAGCAAGATGCTAAAAATTTCATGGGAAGTATCTTCTTGAGGAAACAAAGGAAAAGTCAAGTAAAGCTGCAGCCTAAGGCTCTGTGCTGCTAATTCAATCCTTCCTTCAAGTATTGCTGCTAAAGAGCTTCTACCCAATACAGCTCCAGAGGTTCTGTGCACCAAATGCTCACACTAATCCAGAACTTTTACTTTTGTTCAGTGCTGTTCTTTCTTAGGTTCGTAATCAGCTGGTTTAGATTTCAAGCTGAACTGCAGAAAACAGCTTCAATCAATCACAGCTATGGCAACATTAAGCCCACAGTCCTGTATTTTTATTCCTGATATGCATGATACTTAACGTATAATGAACAAAGCTGTGGAATTAAATCAACCTGTTCCTATTCAACCTTCCAGCAAATATTTCATATATATAGCTGTTTACAGCATGCCTTTTACATAGTATGACTGGATTGCTACTACTCACTTTTTTGCTTCTCATGTATGACAGCCGTCCCTCGTGAGCATCAGGGTAAGTGCAAAACAAGTACGTAGTGATGGCATGCTTTAAAAATGAATCACCAAGCATCTCTAGCCGCTCCAGGTTAAATCCATCACTAGCATTTGAAAGAGTCAAAGCTTGAAGAATGAGACCAGGATTAGGACCGAGAGTTTTTGAGGAGTACCCACTGCAAGGGCTCTTTTCAGAATCTGCTGTGTCTTTTGAAAGATTAATAGCTTTTGAAGTACTGGTGGTCACTGCCATTATGGGGCATCCATCTGAGGTAGATCTGTTAGCATTTCCATCAAGGTATTTATTACTCGGTAGAGTACATTCATTGCTGGGCTTGGGCTGGTTCTCACTGATGTATAAATTCTGAATGGGATATGAGGTAGTTGGTTGTACAGGTATTTCCTGCCTGCAGTAATTCAGCTGATTTCCTTGGCAAAAGTCTCTGTTAACTAAATCACAATTGCCATTGGCAAGATTTTTATTATAAGAAACACCATTAATTGCTGCAAATTCTACCGAGACATCAATTTGGAGTTTACTGGGCGACTCATTGAGCAATGTTCTGTAACTCACAGACATTTGGTCATGGTTTTCTGCAGAAGAGGTTCTATTAGCACCTTGATGTGCAGCATTTTCAGGGACTACAATTGTGCTGTGCTTACAGTAATTTTCATTCTCTACTACAGAGGAGTTAGGAAGAGAGATGAAGGACTTGCTGTCAATAGACTTTTTCCATCCAAAGTCCAAGTTAGGATATCTGTAAAGATAAACAGGAGGTTTGTTAACACAAAGTATTAGCACAAGACAAGAAGACTCTACATGCATATATATGTTTAAAAAGAGCCACAGCCTTCTGAAAAGAACAGTGACTGCAACACAACTTCACCTCTCACAATCAAGTATTTTTAAACTCTGTTTTACTGAGAAGTGCCATGAGTTAAACAGGAGTTACCAGTTTTATAATTCATGCTGTAATAGTTGTTTCCCCTTGCAAGTCAGACATCATACTGAAAAATACCTATTGAAAAAATACATGCCTGAAATCTGCAGGAAGTGATTTAACCCCTACACCAGCATCAGTGGCTGTTTGAGCTCTCAGTTCCTCTGCTGTCAAAAGGCAGTGTAGGCGGTAAAGTATGCTGGGGAGGCAAACTGCTTTTCTCCACAATGATGCTGGAATAGGATGTATAGCACAGAGCTCAGGAACCAGTATCTGGCAGAGGAGAGGGAAGAAAAGAATTTTCCTTGTAAAGGTAGCCACCAGATTACTATTAAGAGAGTGCACTTGAATTAGATGCTTCTATTTTACCTGTTTATTCTGCAAACTTTCCCACTTTGCTTTCCTCTTCTCAGCACTGCTTAGTGGGAGTGCTTTTCCCTTCTGATTCAAATGGCGAGGAGTCAAAAGATTAAGTCTAAAAATCATGTGAAAATATTGTGGCATAAGTACATAATTAATGAATAGAACTTACTAGCCTAAACTTTCTTAAGTTTCTTAGTATTCAACTTCAATGCACTGTGAAGTGACTGCACCATTACCTCTGGGAAAAAACAGACTCAATTCATGGCTCTTGTCGCACAAGTGAAGTATGTCCTCAAGAAAAAAAAATTAGTAATTTTGGAAGATGCAAACCCTCAGCTTTATCTCATATTTTACAGAAAAAAAAAAAGGCATTTTACTGTCAAACTACAAACATCAGACGCAAAATATGACTGTTGTTACCTTGAAGATGTGTGGTCCACATCCAGCAGTGGCTGGTTAAGATTGGTAAGGTCAAGATTATACTTTGTTTTATAGTATTCAGCAAAAGTTTCATATTCAGGGGAAGGGAATTTACTGAGTGGAGTAAGATCAGTGTATACATCAGCTACGTAGAATCGATGAGGCTGATCAAAATTTCGATATCTAAAAAAAAATAACATTTTGGCATTACGGTAAAACTCTTGTTAATTTCTTCATGTTCTAACATGGTCAGGAGATTAACAATTAAACAGTGTACTTGGGATTTTTCATTAATGAGGGTTCTTTTTGTTGTAGGAATCATTTACCTAGCCAACTCAAATGCTAAATGAGAAATGTGCTTTACGACAAAGATGAATAAAGTCAATCTATAATCTGTGAAATTCCCTCTACAAGATAAACAAGATAATTAAATTAATTAATCTAAATTAAATGGAGGATTTAGGTCTTCAATATGTAATATAAAATCAAGTTCTGGACAACAGTAATGCTACAAATGATAATTTCTTACTTCAAAACACCTAACAATTAAGTTTGACAATTTGGCTTTTTAGCATGTAGTCTCCAATGTGGTATTCTACATCAGTAGAATCTGAGCTCCTCTGCATACAAAGACTGTACTACCTCATGTCTAAACTGGTATTTTAACCTAGTCATCCTCCAAATACAGTTAAAATACAAAACCTCAAATATATAGCAAGGAAAATTCACAAGCTTTTCAAGGACAGTGAAGATCTTTTATTACAGGCAGAATATTAAAATTAAAGCTAGACTGTGGCAACATCTTTTCTGTGGCTACCAAGGCTCGATGGAAACTATGGTGATAAACATGCCCAGAAAATGATAGTAGTAATAATTTTAAAAATAATGAAAACAATATTCAACAACTAGATTTGCATATTAAGTTATTTCACACTTTGACCTGCTCCATCTATCATTTTAAGTTTCTAAAATATCTAAATAGAAACTCTAAACAAGTAGTATCTCTAAACAAAATTTACACACTATCATGGAGACTTTTCATCTTCTTTCAAAAAAAAAAAAAACCAAAACCAAACAAATGTCTGAGACAGATAAGGCCAAAAAAACAAAGTTTAAACTTAAATTTATCCTCTCTATATATTCAGCAAGTACCACTGTTTACAATATACTAGGTATAACACAAGCCAGTTTTCCATAGGGAATAATTCAACCACCACAAAGCCTACCAGTTCTGGAGAACCTTTGCATATACAGTATATAAAATGAATATTACTCAATATAAAGATTCTATTAAATGGTCTTTATCACTTGCAATTTTCCCATCCACCAATATGATACCTTCCTTTAGCAGCCCTTTGGTGTGCATATGCAGTAACCAGAGAACAGGACTCCCATGCAATCTTCCAAACAAAAAACTGGTTTCAGTAAGCCACTTCTTGATGAAGTTGCAGTGTTTTATCAGAATACTAGGTAAGTTTTGTGGTGAGCTCTACCATCCCTTATAAAAATGTAATGAATCATGGGATGCCTAAACACTTCAATCCTACTAATTTAAGATTAACTATTTAAAAAATTTTTAAATTATTTGAAATGCTACCAGATGCCTTCAGACTAGCAGCATACAGTTCTTAAAAAGCAATTCTGCTGCAGATACTAATATGCCCTTATTACAAGTGTCTGTATAAATACAATAGGTACACACCTAAACTATGTAGAGTACTCACCGTGGAATGATAACTGCATCCTGGTAATCTTCTAACTTGAAAATGAAAGGCATTTCTTTTGTATACTGTGTACTGGGAATGCCTGTACGTGCCTCAGATTTCTCAATGTCTTCCATAAACTTAAAGTCAATGTCCAAAGTGCTGGAGTCATCAACTTAAAAAGGAAAATGCATAACTCAGTTTTCTAGGCTGAACTTTTCTGACAAGTCGTAAATTACAAAATTTTTGTTCTTACCAACATTTAGAGGTAGAACACAATAGGCTGAATCAGCTTCTGTAGGTTTGAACTCTAGTGCAGGTTTCTCAAGACGAAGAATATGTGAAAAAATGTACTGGTGGAGTCGTGTTATCAACTCAAGCATTTGCAGAGACAGAGTAAAACCAGATTTCTTAAGCTCAATGGATATTGTAACCTCTCCAGAGCGAGTATACACAGGAAAGTGAGGAATCTAAACAAGAACACAAGTGAAAGAAATCACAAAAGAAAATCCAAAGTGGGATTACTTTACAGAGTACTGGCTGTTTAGTGCAGATTCTGAGGTAACGCTTGACTGACCCGACAGCAAATCGGATCAAATAGGAACAGAATTTTCAACTGTGATGACCCTTCAATGACAGATGAGGCTCTGAATGTTAAAGAATGACTGATGTGGTTTTTTTAAACAGTTCACCTTGTGTTTTACAGTTTTTCTCTTCATGAAAGCTAAGTAGAAAAGGAAGCATCTTCTATTATGAAGAAAGAAATGTGAAAACCAGCAATATTCCTGAAATGTCTTCTTATGTGGACAACAGAAAGTGCAATTTGGAAAAATCTTTCTCAGCTGAGTCTCATCAACAGAAAATGTCTGTGAAAAATCTTCTGAAGAAAGGTGCCAATTTCAATTAACATGCCCACTTTTTATGCTGCTGCTGCCTACTAGGAATGCTGTGAGGATTTGTTACCATAGCTTTTATATAGGTAAGGTAGTGCAGTGCAGGCCACCTCTGTAGCTGGGATGTCTACTGCTATCATACCCCATATGAAAAAGAAGGGAAATCTGGAATCTACCAATGCAAAACACTAAATTTCTAAACCAAAGGTTCACCAAAAATATTGCTCCATCCCTAAAGACAGAAAAGGAAGAGATGACTTGATTCGATGAATAGTGTTGCTTATTTTCTGGAGGTTACTTGATACAAGCATCATTTACGGTCATTTCCAACTCTTCACTCTGTTGGGTGGGGAGTAAGTGGAAAATAACAGGTTGCAAGGCATGCAGAATAAGGAAAGGAAATAGATTCCTTACTTGAGGTATAGGTTTGGCTGTCAATATGCCAAAACATCTTGTTGTATCCTCAGGAGGATATAGCTTTCGTCTCCTGAAGTTGAGCTCATCAGGTAGAGGAGTCGTTAACACCATTCCTATTACATACAAGTAACAGGGCTGATCAGGTTTGGGATAACTATCCCTCAAACACTCTGGAATCTGAAAAAAATCAAAAAAAGTAAAACCTTTACATGATTAAAAAAACCAGCAAACTTCACCTAGTTACTATTCTTTGAATAAGTCTTACTAGGTTTATTTGGAAACACATTGCTAAAAATATGGAGAAAAAAAAAATCATTCTGGACTAAAGGAGTGTTTTCTTTCTTAAGCAAAAAATGTCTGGCCAGCAGCAATGAGATTTCCTTTGTCCTCAGTAGGTGAGCTTGGGGACAGAGGGTGGCTTTTCATAAGAGGACTTACCAAAAACTCTAAAGGAGGCTTACTAACAACAACTTGTCCTACTGGTCCCCATAAAGTTCCTGTAACTTTTCTAGCAGATACTGGAGCTCAAATGTCTGCTCTCAAAGTTGAAAATGCCTCTTCATGTGGAATCGTTCCCTCAAAAAAAGGCAAATTTGTGGTGGGTGCTTTTGGATATGCCCAGCCTCAAAAGATTGCTAAGGTAAAATGCTGGTGGCTGGGGAAGGAGAAAGCAATTGAAACTCTAATAGTTTTGGGACACTTCCCTACAAATTTATTAGGACTGGACCTCCTGGAGAGAAAGTCATGGACTGCCGAAAAAGGTAAAATATGGGTGCTTAGGAAAGAAACTCACCATAGGTGCTGCTCCAACTCTTCCTCCCTCCCTTGCAACCAATCCCAAACCCTACCCCTTACCCTTGGGAGCAAGTACAGATCACCCCAGCTACTGACTACTTGAAAAACAAAGGGGTATTGATTCTCCCTGTAAAAGAGTGTTGCATTACCATCCATAATGCCTCATCCTCCACTGAGGAGGCATGAGTCAAGATGAAAGAAATGTCATCAAGCTGGAGAACTATTTTAATCTATGCAAACATGAGATTAGTATCATGGATCAGAACCTAGATCATGGGTTACCACCCTCTCAAAGTCTTTAGAACTTACAGGATGGGGAAAGTGGTTCGCACAAATTAAGAGTTGCAACAGTAACTGGATCTGTATTTTTAATTGTTGGCACTAGCCTGGTTACATGCAGGATAACACACTTATTCATCTCGCTTTCCCCCTCTGTTCGCTACACTTGTATCACCACCATGGGACAAGATCACATCCATGTTCCTCAAGGCAATGTAGAACCCAAGGGGTGGAATGTAACAAACAAGTAAAAAGTAAGGAATGTTTCTCCATCGCCTCTTTGAAGATTAAGGTTTGAAAAATCAAGTTTCAAATTGCCTCTAACAAAAGAAACCACTTTCTTTTAGAAAACAAAGCGCCCTGTTTAAAAATTATTAAAATAGCTTGTAGTTGATACGTCAAGAAACCAAGTAGCAGACTTTTGATAGATCATGAGAGCCAACCAATGAGCTTTACCAAGTGGATGTGTTGTTGCCACTCAAAACCCTCCATATGCGAAGTGCCCAACCTGCCACAGGTGCTACCAAATCTAGATTCAGTGCTAGAATCTTCACTGTCTGTGCTGTCCTATCTACACTGTGAGGCTGCTTGTGCCCCCTAGCCCTGTGCTGGTCCCACTGCCATGGCTCTGCTGCCTCACTGACAAGCCTGACTGCTCTGGGAGGGACTTCACTGGAGAGAGACATATTGCACGTCATGCAGATTTCCCCCATCGCACTCTGTAAGCCAGTGCTGGATCCACAGTAGTGGTAGCCTCTTTGCTGTACTTCTTGTAATTATTCTGGGCATTTTCCTACTTTCCTATTGTCTCTCTTTCCTTTTTTTTTAAAATAAAATAGAAAGTTGTATTATCACCTTGGATCACACCATTTAACCTTGTTTGTGTTTTAATCTTGCTTTCGGGTATGCCTTCTTTTCTGCAGTAGTGAATGGAGGCAAAACATTCCTCTCCTCACTTTAAGCAGATTGAAACAAGCTTTGATTCAAATGTCTGCATTTAACCAGCAATACTAGAGCACATTTTATGTCCAAGATCTTTGGAACTTAACAGCAGAATAGGAAAAATAAAAGGTAAAAAGGAAAATGTGCATATTCAGAAAAAAAAAAGCGCAGCTTGACTGAACTTACAGTTTCATTAACACAGATTCTTTTTCCAGAAGAATTGCTTGAAAGTATCAAAAATGTTTTGGTACACTTGGGACAAACACAAACAAAATTCAATACACTGCCCCTTTGCCCAGGCTCTGCACTCTGCAGTTTTCCCATTACAATTCTAGCTTGCAGATGTGAATACTCACATCAGCCACAGGCACTTTTAATTCTGCTGCTCATATTTCTCATAGATGTTAAGAAACCATGCTTTATGTTTGGTAGAAGTTCATTACTTTGCAGGTCTCAAAATGATCCTCCTGTTTATCTAAAACTAAATTGCAATACATGTAGTCCTGGATTTTAAAGTTACACTGCAGTAAAACTACGGCCTTGGCTTAATGGAAAATTACTCATAAATTTAATAACTACATTAAACCCAAGAGGATCTTGCAGACCTTAAACATTTGCCAAGGCTTCTTTTCCAGATGTGAGAAGCTGGGACAAAGACAAGGGAAAGTATTCTTAGATTCCCTATTAAAAAAGAAATAACTGAGAAAGAATGATGCATCACTTGACAAATCAACTCCTCTGAATGAGATACCATAATCTTGCATTTTATGAATCACCCCATTCCAACAATCACTAGTAGTGAGGTAAGAGGGCAAAGAAAAGCACTTGTGACAAGAAATACTACGCAAACTGTGCATCTTTATGAAATGCAAACATTATCAGATTCTATATGAATTACCTGTCCTGTTCAAAGAACCTTAGACAAAACCTGTAACAACTGCAGAGGAAAAAGGAAGGTTCCAGAGTAGTTGCAAAATACTCTGACAAAGCTTCTTTTCTCCATTTTCTTTTGAAGTATTTCCAGTTCTCCCACAAATACCATTTAGTAAGTCCAATTTTACAAACTGGTGTGGTTGAAATCTGTTGTAACAGACTGTGGATACGTTACTTAACACAGTGCTGTATTTTCTTGTGGGACCCTTTCAACAGATCAAATATAACATTAAGTATAATATTTAGAACTGCTTTAAAATTAAAAGAAAATTAGAAGTACACTTATTTGACATTCTAAGATTTAAACCAGGATTTATGGAATTCTGTGCTCAACAAGGAAACCTGCCAAACTAAACCAAGCATCCAAAAAAAACCCTCAAACATATTTCTGTATTTAGCCCAGGGCACATCTTTAGTGTTCAATTATTTGTCTTGAAAGCCAGTAATAAGATAAAGATTTTACAGATTATTAATGCAGGATTATTTACCTCACAGTTATTTTCAGACTTGGCAAGTAACTATTTGCC
Organism: Trochalopteron elliotii; assembly: GCA_024734555.1. NCBI lineage: Eukaryota > Metazoa > Chordata > Aves > Passeriformes > Leiothrichidae > Trochalopteron > Trochalopteron elliotii. The sequence goes on along the minus strand of JANPWX010000143.1, from coordinate 793,245 downwards.
AGCAAGCCCTACAGAAAGCGAATATTCTTTGATCTTACCGGTATGCTTCCAAAGCATGTGGTACCATAAACTCAGGTAGCACTGCAGGATTCCGCAGAATTAGAACAGCAAAGTATTTCCACTGTAAATACAAGACTTCTAAAAATTTCTAATCAGATAAGATTAAGAGTTGGCAATTCTGTCTTATTAGTACACAAAGCATTAGATCAGAGATCTGGACAGCAGTAAGTGATACTAACAGCTTTAGGATAGCACTGTCTTCGTTTTGTAGAGCCTGGCCTTCCTGGAACACTGGTTTCTTCTTCATCATGTAAATCAAGTTCTTCCTCATATTTAACCGTTTCTTTACCAACTGGCATCAAGTGATCATCCAGTTCACCTGAATATTATGAAAGGGTACAAAGAAATAGCATTATGAGCAATCAAATCTTGGTTCCTTCAGATCCTACACAGTAGTGAGATTGCTTGGGAAAAAATGTAAGGTTTTAAAATACATGGACTACTGCAAGGCTCCAAAAGTGCAACTTTGGGGAAAGAGTGATAAAGACTGAATTCTGGGCAAAAATGCTTATCTGTAGTAAAAAAATCTTGTATTTAGGTTACAAAATTGAAATCTATAACAAAAATATCCAAGAATTCTTTTTGCCCATAAAAAGTGATCTCTGTCTGAAACACTTATTTTAAAATCATTCGCATGGAGTTATACAAAGGAAGAGGGAAAATTTGTATTTCTCTATCGTTCTAAGAAGCAAATTACTGCTGTGGAATGTGCACTTCCCAACACTGGATTGAGCCACCATCAGGGTGCCATTCCTGGATACATTTGTTGCTATGAATTCAGCGTTCAAAAGGTTTAACTCAGAAAAAAAAAATACAAACCCCAGACCTACAATTCTTTTTGCTTTAAAAAAATGCATAAATACTTATGTATTTCATCAAAAAAACCAGTAACACAGAATTATCTTTAAAATATTCCACAATGAAGAACATGCGCCATTATAACTTACTAGAAAACAGAGCTGAAGCAGTCTTGCAATGTCCTATTTTTGGACCATGACTTAGAATACAGTAGAGAAAGCAATAAATTTAGCGTTGTGTATTTTATATTTTGGCACAATTCACTTTAAAAACCATGATCTATTGGCTGTGGGATGTATACTGCTTTTGCTGTTTAATGCAAAATTTGTTAAATGTTGTTGTCTGTTTAACTTCAGCATACAAGGTGTAGTCTCAATTAGTAAGTACATGACCACATCACAAAACAAAGCAAGCGAAAGAAAGCTGCAATAGATGGCTACAGCAGAATGGCATGTACATATATAACATCCATACCATATGCAATTTCTCAACCATAAGATATACTTTAACAAAGAGGTTGTTTTTCCGGTTCTTACCAATTTTGTGCAGTTTTTCACAGCAAATAAGAGCGACAACTCTCTCAGCCAGTCTTGCACAACTCATTGGAGGGCCCTATAAACATTTAAATACTTCATAAAAACTTTGGTTTACTAGCAAGTTACTTATGTATGTATGTTTAGTTTAACACAAGCATTTGAGGCAAGCAAAATTTCTGTAAAAAACACACTGATAGCAGTTTTGTGAAGATATTCAGGCTTGGTTTTCCACGGAAACCAAAATTACAAGAACTCAACTACATATATTGATCAAAACCAATAAAGGACAAGTGCAGAAACAACAATGTACAGGGAAGAATATCAAAATATATTTGCCTTTGGCATAAACAGTAACTGATGGAAAATGAATTATAACAAAAACAGATAGTGATCTAAAACTGTTTAAGAGAGTACAATACAGAAAAAACTAGTTTTCATTACCAACAATGAAACTAAATCTAGAAACAGGAGATACATTAATATGTTGGGCTAAGAAATGGTATTACCATGCTTTTCCTTCCCCAAATACCTACAACAATTGAAGCTCGAAGAGGTGAGTTGATTGGCAGGTAGAGAATAGAGTAAAATGTATGGTCAGGTAGTTCCCTGGTCTTACACTTGGGAGCCAGGTGCGTAAATGGATCACTTGGTAATCTAGCGCAGTACCTAAGTTGACAAAACATTTTACACATCATTAAAACCTGCAAACCGAAACCTAAACACATTTCAGTGGAACCTTACCTTACTGGTATGAATGCTAGAGAAGATGATTTCAGGCATACTGAGCACTGTAAAGGTACACTACTGACTCATTCAACTAACTTCTGAGTAGAAGACCTCCAAGTCCTTTATTACAAACCTTGTCTCTAGAAAGGTCACTCCAGCTTATAATGATGCACAGGGCTATTTCCTGCCAGGTCTCCGGGCTCCTATTATGTCTCCTGAGTTTACTGTTGTCTTACTGCTCCTGTTTATCGTGGTTTCCCCCTCCCACCTTTCCTCCCTTGTACTGACTTCCCTCTCTCCCAGCCTGGCATCAAAGGCAAACATCCTGATGTTAACTGTCCGGAAGTAATGCCACACATAACCAGCTGCCAGACAGCCTTAGAACCATTTACCATCTGCCATTCATCCTTCAAATATGACTGCTTTGAGAGGCTTTATTTACCAGGCAGTCCATCAAAATGGTGTGAATCTCAAGAATTTAGCTACTAAGGTAGTACTTTGGCAACTACATCAAAAGCTTTACTTAAGTACATGACATTCACTGCTTTTCACAGAGTCAACCACTTTACGACACTGGAGATAAAAAGCCCTCGGTAAAATTTGGTTTCTGCCAACTCCCTTTTCTTTATGGGCCTAAAAACTGTTGCCATGAGGACCTGGTCCATAGCATTCCATATGACAATAGTTAAACTGACTGGTCCACAGCCCCCTGGATCTTCTTCCTTGTCTTTTTTGTCTTCCTATCACTAAGAACCTCCTCTAATTACCATCGCCTTACAACACTGATATTTGATTAGCTCCCATCACGTCTTGTGGACTTCAACATAGTTTTGCTTGTAAAGATGACAACAGACTGCTATTACAAATGTGAATATTAGAACTGGAAGATTTAACTACTGTTTTAACACTTCTTTTTTGTTTATTTTTAAAGCTAGCTTGACAAGAGCAAAAATGCAAATTTACTACATGTTTTGAAGCTGAATGTTTTCAGGGAAGCTTTTAATTAAACAGGAATCAATATCACTATATTTATTACCAGAGCTAGAACCTCTAGTGCAATAAAGACCAAGAAAGCAAATAATTCCTTCAAACCTCTGTGACCACCTTCTATAGGAGAGAAGATTCTGTCAAGATGCTTAAGAGGAAATGCGTAAAATGCCCCAGCCCATGCATCCATGTTGCGATACCAACTAAGAAACCTTTTATTCAATGACATGAAGAATGAAGTGAATGTACCTCTTACCTATTTATGTGTCCAATAGCAGTGTTAATAGTAACTCTTGGACTGTTCTCATCTGGCCTCAATACGTAGGGTGGAAAGACATCATCATCATCAACAATGGGTTCAGTTTCAGTTTCATTGGCATCAACAGATTTTGAGCATTTGTTTCGGAGGATCTTAACATTTTAAGAACAGAACATGATTAGAGATTTTTCCCTGAAAAAATACTATGATACACTTAAAAAAACCCAGGCCCATTCATTTGACCTCCTACCTTCTCAATTGCTTTGTATGTCTTAAGATCTTCTTCAAAACTTTTGATTTTGTCTGTATCTGCTAACATAATGTAATTGGAAATTGGTGCTCTAGCTCTTCCTTTTGACTGCACATAGGAACGGTACTCTGTGGGCAAATCAAAACGCACCACCAAGTTGCATTTTGGGATGTCAACACCCTCTTCTACAATACTAGTAGCAATAAGTAGGTTGGTCTCGTGTGCTCGAAATTTTCTAAGAACCTGCAAAAGTAATGAAGACAAATTTGACATACTAGTCCAAGATCTTTTTCCACTGTGAGATTCAACAAAAGGCAGTAAAACCAAGATGAGTGGCTAAAACACCCCCCAAACACGTCCAGACATGAAAATACAAAACTATTACAAAGAATCTTTTCAGAAACATAACAATACTACTTATCAGGACCAGCAGACTTCTAGAAATATAATCAGGTACGTGGAACCACATGTGTCTTAAGAAGCTTCTATAACCCCTAGCAATGGAGAGGATCCCCCCTATTTACTCACAAGTTTTCAGCTGTGGTATTAAAGAAAAAACAAATGCTGCTTTCAGGACACCATCTTTTCCCAAACATTCCTGAGACTGAAGCATCCTCAGGGCGTAGAGCACATTGTAGAGCTGGCACTTCTATTGTTTATACTATATATGAAACAATACTAAGGAAAAGCGTGGTGTCTGGAGCACAATCCAGCCAGAATGAGCATTAAATGATGTAAAATCAGGGGTTTTTTTTACATTTATAACATGGAATGATTAACCAAATTAACATTTAGAAAATGTAAGTATTAAAATCAGCTTAACTACCGAAAATGTCAGTAAGACTGACATTCTTTACGTTCTAAACATATTACTATATTACCACTAACACAATGCAGAAAAATTAGATAACGACATGACAAGATATAAATATGATTTCACACGAAGTTTTAATTTCTATTTATGTAACGTGACAGATCAGTGTCTCCAAATATGCTTTGTTTTACCAACAACATCTCCAATAAGTATACATATTTGTTAGAACAAAGCTATAAACTTCCAATGACTGTGCCCCAGACTCTGACTGTTGATTTGTTTTGTTTTCAAAGACACACCCACACACACAAAAAGGGTACTGCCAGTTAATTTTTTTTTTCTTCAAGTTACCTCTTCCTGTTTTCTAAATTCTACTTCCATCTGCTTGTTACGAGGCTGGTTCTTGCCAATGCCATGTCCAGTTATAAAATTGCTACTGATGTAAGCCAGTTCTGGATCTTGCTTGCCAGCTTCTTTTATCAACCTAAAAACATTATATGTGTTTTTAGAAGTTACACAACCTACAAAATGGAGGAAAATCTATTATTTGGAAGACCTGTATTAAAAGGAAAAGTGGAAGCATGACATTTAAGTCATGTTAACACATAAATTGACTGCACTCTTCTCAAAAACCTCTGTAAGGTTACCACAAGACAGACTGCATACAGAAACACAAGGAGTGTGGATGCATCACACACATTTCAGACTTATGGCAAAAAACAGATATTTTTAAACCAATCTATTACTCTAAGGCGCCCCTATTGTTAAAGCACTCTACTCAAAATTAATTTGTTAATCTTTTTCTGTAAGCTCTAGCTGATTTTAGAGGAAAGACCTATAACTGCTTGCTCAACAAAAGTATGTCTCTTCAGTATAAAATGTTAAAAAGTAAGATTGTAATTCTACTTAATATTAGAATATGCATTCTGTTCAAGTATACTGCTGACAAAATGTTGACCTTTTTTCTCAAGAGTAATGCTCAGCCTACACAGTGAGACCTTCACTACTTGTGAAATTAACCCAAACACAGGATACAATACAATTCTTTAAAAGGAATATTCAACAGGGCTGTGAGAAACACTCATATTTCTCACTTTATTTCCACTCAGTTTATTATTTATGTCACAGAAGCAGTGAAGTAAACTGCTGGCTTCTGCAGTGTTCTGATTTCACAGATAATGTGGAAGATTGCTCACCTAAATAATGCACTACATCTAAGAATGAGGCACTTATGGACTTAAAACCACAATTACAGCGTGCAATCAAAGTAAGTATGCTGAAGCATTAGTTGATCAGTTTTCAGGATAACCAGAATTTGAAATTACTCAACTGTAACAGGCTTTTGAGCAAGAGAGCCAATAAAAAACAAGGGATTATATACAACAAACAATCCCTTGCATGTGTCACTATAGCCATTCCAGTACTACTCTGCTCAAAGCATATCATCATGTCCATTACCAGGCGCTCCCCAGAGCCAAAGATCAGCTTGCCTCTCTACACTTCCAACTTTTCCCAAAAACATCTCTAGCACTTCTGCCTGGCATAGAAGTAGATGGATGCTGTGCCAGTCCCCAGCTACAACCCTACCATCTGCCCAGCAAGCTGCTGCCGAATCAGAGGGAAAGTGGGAAAGCTCCCCCTGCTCTTTCTACCCTTGAAAAACTACTGAAGTCTTGCCCCCTTTCTTAGTCCCCATTTTAAACAAAATTTACAGGAACAAAAAACACTTTGAAGGCTTTCCTCCTTTGCAATCTGTTAAAACTAAAATGACCAGGGAAATAGGCAAGAGGACAGAAAAGAGGCATACAGCTTGCCATCCTTAGGGAACTAGAAGGATCCTCCTGTGCTGAAGTACAAATGTGGTTTGTTAATTCAAGGCCAAATGGAGTTACATTTCTGTATGCAGTCTAGGTTCTTGAGACAGACACTCTAAGAAAGTAAGGGTTAATAACCAGACAGAAATATTTTTCTGTATTTCTTTTTCAACATGGCATTTCTGGGAGGTCAGACAAACTGAGTACCCACCTAAACACCTCAAACAATTCTTACTTTAGTTCACTTATATAGAAATGGACAATTAAAAGCATCTGAATAATCACTTCATTGCAAATCTTCACCAGGTTCCTGAGAAACATGTAAGACTTCAACCCTGTGACTAAAAAAACCCTATTTGTGGTAGATAACAGGTGCTGTTTATTAAACAGATGCCAGAACTTCTGCTTTCAAACCCTGAGTGAGAGGCACTGCAATGCAAATGAAAGGAAACTGCGCTTTAGAAAATGTCTTCTATTCTGAAAAGGAGCTTATAGGCACCAGAACTGAACTGTATACATCAAATTAAACAGTGAGTGAGCCACTCCATCAACTGAGTGTAATAATAATTAAAGACAAAGTACAACTCACGTCATGAATTTTTGCCCTTCTTCAGTCATCCTGGATTTCACAAAATGGTATTCTAAATACTATCATAATAACTATCTTTTAAGAAACATTGTAGTTGTGTTTTAAGTCAGTTCCATTTAACAATCCATACTAGATTACTGGAAGTAGCTGTGACGCACCAATTCAAACACTCCTGACTTTCTCATTCAGCAGACAGCCTTTCTGCTATGTATAGTCTAAGTACAGCTACCATCAGCAGAGGCCCTTGAATTAAATGCACTCTGCTGAAGAGGGCCTACAGTGAGCTTTCTCCACCAAAGGCTTCCAGTCTTGATTCCAACAGTTCAAGTATGATGGTCAATACAAGATCAGGTATTCTGAAATCAGGTGCTACATGAGGTAAAGGAGCATTTTGAAAGTCTGGCAGCTAGCTTTCAGAAGGGGATAAAAAGTCACATATAGTTTTATATTTTGCCACCAATAACCTCTACTCAAGGTGCCTAAAGCTCAAGATGGCAGAATTTGATCACCTATTTCATCTAGAGTCTGTATTCTGTCAGTCCAACAGCAGTTAGGATACCATATAGTGTATAAATCACGAAATACATGAATGCACTGGAAAGCCAGTATGATTGAAATCACATTCATAACTGAACAGAGAAGAAAAAAGTTTTCAGAATTCTCTTCATTCCCTGTAGGGTAATGAAATACTTGTTTCAGTTCAGCAAAACACTCTGTTAATTTCTTCAGGACTAATTAACTGAATATGTCCATATTGCTGAACAGCTTGGTTTGCTCATATTGCAGATTTATGTGAACGTATTTAAAATGAAAAAAAGGAAATGACAGAAAAGTTGACGAAAAACACATAGGCAAGTCTGCAGATCAAAGGATATGTTATGCACTTATTAACTCGAGCAAAAATGTACCAACAGAGGGGCCAGATTTAGAGGTACCCAGAATGCAATGAACATCTCGCACAGGACATTTGCTACACTATCAGAGAAATCTATCAAAAACCAAAACCAGGAGAGGTGTATGAATCATGTTATTCACAGTTTATGGCAAATAGTTTTTAATATTTAAGTGTTATGCATAACTAACATGTATCACATTCAAGAATACAAGCTGATACAGAACTACAATACTGCCAGTTGGCAAATACTCCCGCATTCATATTTTTCTTGGTGGAGACTTTAAGAAAGCACTTAGTGTTTGACTAAATAGATGCTTTATAAACATCAGCTGTGAAAGTAGTACTGAGAGATATTTGTGCAAGAATAAATTTGATTTTCTCTGGATTTGGATCATATAATATTGTGATTTAGTACATTCATAGTGAGATTTCCAGAAGTATTGAATTCAGTAGGCTAGAGAAGTTTCCAACATCCAATGAAAATTTAAATCTAAAGACCAATCACAACAAATCAGTATATGCTTATTTTACAGGTTTAATACAGTACTTCACATTTTGCCTTCTAAAGGAATCAAATTAAAAACTCAGGTCTGAAACAAGTCCTTGAGTACAACTTTCAAAGACATTATGTTCTTCCCATACGCTTTAGAAATATTCCATATGATCTCCTAAACCAACTTCATGAATAGAGTTCTGAAAATATATAGCAATCCCCTACATATTCATGATATTAACATCCTGGCAGCTGAGTCTGCCTTTTTCCTTCAGAATATTTTTTTTTTAAATAAAAAGCTTTACCTATTTAGAACAACTGCTGTGTATCTTCTTTCCACAAAAATAATTCCACATAAAATATTAGTAAAGGGAGATGGGAAATTAGTCTCTGGCTTCTCTTTCTCCTCAATTTCTTCATCCTCATCATCATCTTCAGAATCACTCCAAGATACGTAATTATCCTGATTCCTATTGTTATACCATTCAACACTTTCAAACTGCTGCCGTTCATATGGTTTGTATTTGCGCAAGATTTCAAGCAGCTTTATTACTTTTGGGGTCACAAATTTCAGGTCAAGTGAGGCAGGCGAGAAGTGCTCTTCACAGAGTGCATGTATTTTCCTTAGGAAAGTGTCTGTAAACAATAAAAATTTCCTGTGCAGCTCCTCTTGTTCATGTTTGATATACTTCTGCAGCTCTCTCACCATCATCCCAGCTACCTTATCTGCACACCACGGTCCCAGAACAACCAACACAGCTCGACAGTCTGACAATATCTACAACAAATGAATTCAAGTATCAGTTCAAAGAGTACATTCATGAACTATTCATTTAAGACTAGGGGCTTTTTTTCTCTAACAGCACAGTCTTTGTAAGGATTATGACAATTTTTCTACTTTAAAAAAAAATGCAGAAGTCTGCTTTTCTTATTTAGATGACCTTGGGAAATTTGATGTTTCTAATGGAGCAAGTTCCCCCCCCCTTAAATTATTACCAATCAACTTAAAACTGTACATTTCTGAATCTCCAAAAAAACCCAAGCTTAATCAAAATGTTGCCATTTTGTAGAACTGCAATTTGAAATTTATACTAAAAAGGAGAATGCTTTTTGAAGCAGCTAGATAAAGCAAGAATTCTTATCTTTATTATATAACATAGAACTAATAGAATAAACACTTTACTGGGCATTTTTACTTTATTTACTACTGACAGCTGGCAGGGTTTCAGAAGTATGTAACCAGAAAGTTGCACAGTGGCCTTAAGGCAGCCTTAGGAAGTCTATCCTTTCAAAGGAAAAGCAGAATACAGTGGTTTGGACATGTGGGTGGAATAGTAAAAAGAGAGAACTATATTCTATTCATAGAAAACAGAATAGGCATTAGAATACCCTCATGATCTTATCTGATGAGAGGCTTTTCCTCTGGAAAAGTGAAGTTGTCAGACAATAAACTAGGAATTCAGAAATGGGGTACACTAATAATACTATTAAAAGGACTTATCGTTTGGATGCCCTATATCGTACCAGAAGAACTACAACTGAACTATAACAGTCAGGATGCCAGTTTTCAGCTGCTGCTTTAATTTCTCTTCCTGCTTCCCTTCTGTGAGGAAATAAAGAATAAGCTATCATCCTCTTGATGCCATCCTATCCTCTGTGAAGTTTATTAGTTCTAAGACTTAAGGGCAAAACTATCTACACTAATTGTAACTGCATACAGAGGCTTGATACCCCACATTGCTGAGACATACAGCACCTCAGTCTGAAACTCATTTCTTAATATGGGTGCCTCCATCTTCTCAGAGAGCTACTGGTTTAAAACAAGCACAGAGGGTTACAGGCTTTGGATGTATAGCAGCTAATCTACTCTTTTGGACTCTGCAAGTCATGAAGATTGCTTCCAACCAGCATTCCTTATGTATTTCAGCCTATTATGGTTTAAGTTTAGCACAAAGTAACCAGGACTTCCAATTCCCATGCACTGTAATAGGCTGTCTTAGGTACCATCATTCCCTCTGGCACAAACAATACTTTATAAACAGTGTCAGAGTCCTCAGTTTTTAAGAATGCTAAAGGAAACCAGAATATTTTGGGCTGAAGAAAGAAACACATTCTCCAAATTTCTCATGGACAGGAATAATCACAGTGACTCACTACTGACTTCTTGTTCAAAGACTTACATACCCACACAGTTGTAACTTAGCAGGCAATTCCAAACTCGGAAGGCCACGCAGGGTTAAGAAAGGTACGTGGACCCCCTGTGTGAAAGGTCCCTGCTAAACACTGCACACCCTCTGGACCATCCTCTCCCAAAGGTCAGGACAACACAGGGGCAACCAGAGAAAGCCAGGGGCAAGCCTGAGATTCAAATTCTGTTCCAGCAAGGTGTGGCACTAGTCCGATATTGTTCTAAGATAAACTACAGACACTGTACATCTCTGGCTGGAATTTTTGCCTGAATTCTTCCTTTATCAACTTTTAATGCCATGAGGCACAGTCCATATTCTCCCTGAAGCATTATTTCCTCTTCTGTACTGAATTATTCAATAGGAGATTGTGAAAACGTCAAATACTTGACTTCACAGAGAAGGACCTACAACATCAGGATACAGAATTATATTTGTGCTTTAAGCAAATCTGAACTTCATACTAAATGAAAATTCTAATCAATGCCTGACATTGAAGCCCCACTCATGAAAATGAACATGTTAATGAACACAAAAATCAGGAGTCTTTTTGCTTCAGATCATCAAGGATCGCTAGCTAAGCAGGTTTCAGTTATGTTACATACATGGTAAAGAAAAACAGTAGTAAGATTTCTATTCCCCAGGTTTCTCCCATTTCTTGAAATCCTTACCTGCTTAGAAATTAAGGTAGAATCTCTTTCTTTTGAATGCACAGATATGTTGCAGTCATTTAGAAAAGCAAGTGCTTCATCCAATTCCTTTAATAATCTTCCATACAACCCACTTTTGTCAGTATATGGTCCACAGTCTACAACAATCTCACATGGCTGAGAAGTATATCTTAATGAAGGCAAAAATCAAGTTAAACACAGCTTCTGAAAGCCAGACCTATTTCAGCTTTTAAGATTATACAGCAAACACAACAGCAACATGATGTATGTTCAAGAACACTTCTTTCCCCACAATGAACCAATAATTATTAGAAGTTACACAGTTAAACACTTCAGAAAAACCTCCACCACCTGACCTGAAATAATGAACTACTTCATGCTAGATACTGTTTTAATACATTCCTAAAAAGAAGGCCAATACTGCTATCCTAATTTCAAATATTGGAAAATTTAAGCAAATTCTATTTACTTCACCAATATCTCCACTTATTTTTCCATAGTGCACTCTCTTGCTATACAGAAGAAAACCAATCCACGTAATGTAAATGTACGTCTATATTTACATTTACACAAGTAAAATAATTACTCTTCTTGAATGGCAGCAGGAAATTCTTAAAAGGAAATAGTTCACCCAAGTTAAAAAAAAATGCATTTAAAACATTTAAACACAGTGGTAAAAGAAAACACGCCACATAGAGCAGTAATTTTATTCTAATTTCCTCTACAACAGGTCATCGCATTATCACCACCTTTAGTTTAAACAACATTCACAGGATTCTAGATTCTGTAACTCATTTGCTCTGTTATTTAAGTATTTACTACCTCCTCTCATCTCCCTCTATCTTTCATTAGTCTTTAAAACACAGGCTATGCATTTGGGGAGGGGGAAAGCAATTTTGTTTTTTAACTACAGAAAATCTCTCCCTACCAAGGCCAATCAGCCTTTATACTCAAAAGCCATTTAACATTCCATCTCCATCCTAAATGGAACAGCAGCATCATATAAAATGCAAGCTTTTCTAAAATTAAAAAGGCAAAATATTGCTACTGGTTTATTCCTCTATCCAGAATGAAAATGCAGGCATCAATTTACCAACAATCACTGTAAAACATACCTGTCTAAAACCACCAAATCAGTTGCAGTTTCAGCATTGCTCTTCAAAATTTTCTCCAGTTTCTGGATCTTCTCCTCTAACTCAGCAGGATCACATTTCCCATTTAAAATGGAAGCTGTTAATCCCAAAATTCGAGGACATGATGGATAATCCTCACAGATCTGTGAAATAAAATCATATTATTGACAAAATGTATCCAGTTAATCTACCTGCAAACTTACAATGCTTAGGCTGGAAAATTTTATTTCAATAGCAGGTGTTGCAAAAGGAACCAAACATTGAATTAATATTTTCTGTTCTAGTGACTGGAATTTAAACAGCTATCATATTTAAAGGTAAATATTTACAACATGGAAAAACAGAAATAGTTAGCATTAAACAGAATATTCTTGTCACACTTACAACACATAATATAATACTTCCATGCCATATAAAAAAGCATATGCACTTGAAAAGAGATTTGGAAAAATACTTATTATGCAGGTATCTCTCACTTACAAGCCAAAAAAGACATGGAGCCGATAATATTCTGGAAAGCGCCCAGAAACACCTTCAGAGATCAGCATTTTTAAAAATACTAAAATCTCATTAGCATATCCCATTCCCTAACTCATATATTTTACTGACGATTTAAAAAAATTCCCCTAATTCAATAAATTCGGCTTCTCTGTTCAAGACAGATTTTTCTTTAATCCCACGGTAAAACACAATAAATACATTACTCTTCTACCACACAGTATCACTGAAGTCTTTAACTCAATACAGTAATTTCACAATCCCAGGAATACGCTAACATTGCTTCCACTAATACTTTTTTTGGTAGCAAAAGTTGCCTTAAATGGTTCCCAATTCTCCAGCCCTCCCACCAATTTTCCTCCTCAAGCAAGTATATTAAACATTCACACAATAAATGCACCTTCATAATTTCACGGTATGGATGATCCTGGATTGCAAGATGGCACTCATCAAACACCAGAAGATTAATACTTGACAGGGATAAATACTCATTTCTCAAAACAGTCAAAGCAATATGACATGTCATAACCAGAACCTAGATTGAAAGGAAAAAAATGTCAGTACAAGAAAAGCACATGCTGTCTGAGGCGAAGATGAAGGAGGAAAAGCCTTCTGCAGGTCTTGTGAGACACCATTGGCAAATATCAACCCCTACTCATCTACCTACACCAGGTAAGGACAAAAGAGAGCAAAACATTCTCTACTGGGGAAAGCCATTTGTCTGAATGGAGGTGTATTTCTCATGTATCTCTCCAGTCACATGCCTAGTTAAAAAATGAATACAATACACAATCTCAACACCAATCAGACCACACAGAACAAGTATCATTAATTGCTAATAAATTAAGTTAGTGTCCCTATATGTGTCCTATCATCACGTGTCTGGCAAGAAAGATAGTTCTTCATAAGCTCTTAACTATTTGCAGCTGTAACATAAGCAGGATGTTATTAGAATTCTTTTTCAAGAAAAACTTATTTCTTGTACACTAACACATAAAAGTTGAGCTTGTTGATAAATTATGTAGTTTTTACAGGCACTTTAACCTTCACTAAGTATAGTAACATTTTCTTCTGTCAGGGTTCCCCAGACGTATTTCATAGAGCATTACTAATCCCCAGAAAGTAAACCCCAAAACCTTAACATTTAATAAAATTTTAATAGCATTTAAAATATAGCACGCACACTCAAAATTTCTTTTGCAATCAACATCATGAACAAGTCAGGGAGACTGAAAACATAGGACATAGAGGATGGCTTTTTAAAAACAACCTGAAAACATGTACATGTATTTGCCTCAAAATGAACATACAAACATTACCAATATGCTGAATTTCCTTTTAAAGAAGACTGAATATATAATTGAAAGGAATCACTTCTGATCCAACCTAACTCTGTGTGTTTTGCTTACAGTTTTTACTTAATACATTACCTGATGCTTAGAGAATTCCTGACTCCATTTCTCTTTTGTCCATGATTCAGTTATCTCCAAACTTGAATACTCTCCCACTTTAAGGTCTGAATGCGTCCTGACTGCTGACACTTGTTGAGCAACTTGATTTGCTTAAGGAAAAAAAAAATAAATCTCATTTATATAAATCTATAAATTTATATAAATCTTCTCATGCTTTATTTTATAAGACATGTGTCACATGACCTAGCACCACATTTCATGTGATCTTTAGCTTAGACTAATGTTAAACCATGTGTACATGGCAACTGCCTCTATGCAAAACCACATCAAAGAAACAGATGGGTAACTAAATTGCACTTCAGATTCAATGTCTTAGCTTTAAACCAGAAAACATGTTCTATATATATAAACAGATTATATTAAACAGATGATAATACAAAAGATGAAAGGTATCACATCCTTGCTGTTGAAGACTTTATGCAAAAGTTTCTCCCAACTTTGCTTTCATGAGCTTCTGCTACGGAACACTCCATAGATGTATTAGCAGTGTATTTAGGAATGTTTTCTCTTACCTGAGTTGACCAAGAACACAGTTCTTTTTCCATTTTTGTTGAAATCTCCCCTGATCTGATAGGACAGCTCTTTAGTGAGTAGTACTGCAATAAAAGTCTTCCCTGAGCCAGTGTTTAAGCAGACTATTGTATTATGATCCAAAGCTGCTTCAAGCAGTTCAACCTAGGTTTGAAAAATAATAATGTCCTTAAATCGCAGCAATGCAGTGAAAAAGCTGACAAAAAATAACAAGTGTTAAATAAACTATAGACAAGTACAAGTCAATAGTACTGCTCAAGAGCTTTCAAGTGCCATATAATTAACATGTCTCTTTCATAACAATGTATTCTCAAAAATATTAATAATATTCCTTCAAAAATATTAATACACTATGTATATCCCAGCTTTTAAATCTAAAATCCTTCAGTACCACAATCTGCTCTCAGGTAGCTTTCTGAATGTATCTTTTTAATAGATGATTCTGTTGCTACATACATGGTGTGAAGAAAGAAGCTACAGCTTTTAAATCTAATTGCACACATCAATTCAGCCCAAGCAAGTAGACCAGCTCAAGACGATCCGAGTTTCTCAGTAAAGGTAACAAAACACCTCTGGGCACCTCTGCAGTGCAAAGAGAGCTGGTATTCTAGAACTCAGTTTTCCTTAAAGTGAAAAATCAGAGTACCCTGATGGGGTTTCTGACTTCAGAGGGCTGCTTTGACCAGTACATGAACCAAAAATCAAAATTAGTATATCATGTGGATGACAAAGTGAGAGGTGGAAGGAGACATGACGTATGCATACAATTGAGAGGCACAGTTTATTTGTCCCTAGCAGCACTCTGCAGAGTGGCAGGAGAACATTCAGCTTAAAAGCTGTTCTGCTCGTTAGAGCAAACTGAGAAGAGGAAAGGGGGGATATAAGACACGTTAAACAAAGCCAAACTGAAGAATTAGCTCCCAACAGGTGGAGTTCAGAGAGACATGTCCTGACAGTGTATATCACAGCACATTTTCCACCTACTCTTGTTCTTTTTCCATTAATTAATGGATTTAATTGTACTTTTTTTGATAATACTGTATTAGTACTATGACTAGTACCTGATATTTTCTTGGTGTGTAAATGTTATCATGAATTGCTTCTTGTTGCCATGGTAGTCCAAAAAATGGACCCATTGGGGAGGAAGCAGGGGTCATGAGCTGCAGTCCCGCCATGCTGAGGGATTGCAAAGCAGGGCTTTTCATTCATTCATCCAGTGTTTCTTTCATTGCATTTTTGTTCCAGCACAGCCTACTATGAGAAGAAAATGGAACAGTGTTAGATATACTTGCAATCTCAAGCAGTAAGAAAAAACTTTTATCAAGGAAAGGACGTTACTTGATTTTACTTACAGAAGTGTTTCTTCTCCTACTATTTTCAGCAGAAAATGTTAATTTTAAATTTACAGGCACGTCTTCACTTGAAGATGTGTGCTTATCAAAGTACCCTAGAAATTCAAAAGCAGCTGTACTTTACGGGACAATGGTCATTCCAGGAATTTGGATTTACACACTTACATTTTAATATGAAGTTCCATTTATGGTCTGACAGAATCTCATTTTAAATTTAAACTTTAAAAAGCAAAGCTGTCCTAGCTTTACTTCAGGAAAGAAAAACACAGGCACAAATATAAGATTTTCCATTTTTCTTTCCAGCCAAAAAGGCCTTTGACCAATTAAAGCTTTAAATACACGCAAACAGAAATTTTATTCTAGTCGCTAGGAAAAGAACAGAAACTACAAAAGAACATCAGTATTTTCAAATCATCAGATTCTGATAAGATTATCTTTGTAAGAACTGGCAGCAGCATTATAGATAATTGCTGATGACTCTGGTAAGGACTAATAGAAAATGGAATCCTTACCAGGTTACCACCAACATCCATAAAGACACTGTAATTCATAAATTAACAAAGCATTCAGAACTTCATGACAATTGAGCACTGGAGATCACTTTCCTACTGAGGCTATGAAGTCCTCATCACCAGGTAGTGTGTGTGTTAAAAACATTTGTTATTTGTCAGGAATCATCAAGGTTAAAACAAACAAAACTAAACAAAAAAAACTACCAACTAATACAAACAAACCCCACAACATAAAAACCTTTAGCCCCGGAAAGTGATTATGGCCTGACGACATAGAAAAATATTGCTGAAGTATATAGAAACAGACCACATGAAATCTAAGATATTTTGAATACTCCCTCTTTAAATTGGATACATACTCTATTCGAAAACCGGTATTTTCAAAAGTTTGTTTTCCTCAAAATTTCTACAAGCTCTATGTTAATTTTCTCACCAATATAGGCTGAGAAATGCATAAAATTGATCATGCATTCATATTTAATAATTCATTTCAAAGACATGAGGAAAAGCTAATTATCATTTTATTGAATTAGAAAGTTCTTGCTTTTCTATACAACAGGAAACTTGCTTAAGTGTTGCAAATGTGCAGTAATGAAAAAAAAAAGAGAAGTGTAATACGCTATCTAAGAGAGAACCAGTAATGGTTATCAGAAATAACTGAAGAGAGAGAGTAAAAAAAAAGCAGTAAAATTAAATCATCAAAAATGGGTCATCAACTAGATTTCCAGAGGTCCCTTCCCACCCTAGTAATTATGTGATTCTGTAATTAAGAGAAGTATTCATTTAGATTTGTTCCATAGGGTCCAACTAATAACACTGTTGCTCTGTTATACGCTAATATTTTAACATTAAATATTATAATCTGGACCATGTCTAGACACTGATATTAAACTAGTATTAAACAATTATAGGAAGCTCAGAAAAAAGATATTTAACCAATTATCTCACTTTCCATCTCAGGTATATATTGTAAAATAAAGAGAAGGCAGCACATTCAACTACATCTTCACTTCTCTTGCAGAGTCAGAAGTAATTTCACTTTACTGTCAGTGGTCAGATAAAGCTTTGTCTCAATTCTTTTCAAAGTGGCACGGGAAGCTCTGAAGGACAGTGTGGTTAAGCTGAAGTAGCATTATACATGCAGTTCCATAGTAAAAACGTATTTATCTTTTGAAGGCAAACATTCAGTAGTAAATGCTACTTAGTGAACAAGGATAAATGTAACTTCGTGAGTTTAGGATCAGCAATAAATGTACTTTCCCCCTCCATCAAAAACGTTCCTCTTTAACAATACAAAGTGTGTTGATACTGCTGATTGTCTGATATTTTTATTTGGGTGTCACGAAAACTGTCATAGTGAGAAGATTGCAGAAAGAAAGAATGCCTTAAAATCTTAAAAACCTCAAAAGGAACGAATGTGCATTTTCATAGGACACAGTAAAGAATATACTTGACATTTTATGTTTTTTCAGTTGCTTTAAGACAATCTCCAAACTCATGGCAACCTTCTCATTTACTTTTCACTCCTGTAATGTAAGTTACCATTTGAGCCCAATTATTTCAGATTACCTAAACAGGTAAAATGGATCAAGAGTGCTTTATTTAGCTGTAAATATAGAACAACACAGTCTACACAAATCACAAAATAAGGACTATGTCATTATTCATTTCAGTTGTAATACAAAAAAAGATTCTTAAATTGTTTCTATACATTTCAAAGAATGCATACAAGCACATGCAGGTTCTAACAATGCAACTATAGTAATTTTATAGAGTGTTTTAATCTGGCACAACTAAAAATGTTTTGGTTCATTCCCTCCTTGGAACTAGTGGCTGTTCCTCCACTGGGACTCCAAAGCTTTGGGTCATAGGAGTCAGCTGGCAGGAAAGATTCAGTCATCATAGAATGGTTTAGGTGTTATACAGCTGCATGTAACAATCTGATCATCCTTGACATTCTGATCTACTAAGCATTTGCACATTAAATGTACTTGATGTTTATCAGTATGTGACTGATAGATTAAATCAGTCACTGGCAAAGACAATCTTCCCCAGACACCAGCAGAAAGCATCAGGAAACTCTGGACACTACTAACCTTAGTGAAGCTTTTATATGAACTGACAGCTTAGGTGCAGGAGAACAGGGAAGAAAGGAGAAAAAGCAGGGAAAGGTGTCATCCACAACACCCCCTTCTCCAAGCTCACAGATGAAGCTCTCCTCTAATATATCTAGCTTCTCTTCTTGTGTTCCAGTGAGTGGAAGCACTAGTTGGTAACACAGACAAAAAAGTCCTTAGAATCATAAGGTTTGGGTTGGAACAGACCTTAAAGATCATACAGTTCAAACCCTCTGCAGTGTTTGAAGAACACAAAGGTCTTTGACTACAATATTTCATTGAAACAGCATCAAAAAAGCTTCTCTACTTACATAGAGCAACTGGTGAAAAACAACTAATGTTTACTTTGTTTACCTCATTGTCATTAATAATAATTGCTAGAATGGACCAGGGAAAAAAAGCCCAAACACTTTATATTGTAAAAGCTGAAGCTGATTCCTCAATCATTCTTGTACATAAGCCCAGCAGCTTCAGTTTTATGAATCACTTTAGATGAGCAGCTCCTCCTCTTTGTTCACTGTTCCATCTGTCTTGTGGGTTTTTTAAAATCATAAATGCAACTTTGGGAACATATAAAATAGCTATATCACATCACCAGGAGGGAATTAAGGCAAGAAAACCAACCTTATTTTAAAAGGCTGCTAATAAAAAACAAGTAAAGGATCAAATAGTTTGATCCTTTGATAACAGATTACAAATAGTTCACCTCTTTGCTATGCACCTAAATAACAGTGATACCAGTTTACCTACCCTGCTGCAAGAAGCAAGAGGATTCATGCTTACATTTGGTTCCAGCTTGATCTGGAAAGACTGTGAAACAACATACACTCTAAAGTACAGCTTTGGTTTCTGTGCACCTTCATGGAAGGTCTGCTCTCAAATGCAATTATGTCACTGAGACCAAAAAGCATTGTCAAAAATAAAAAAAACCCAAACCTTTGAAGTGTGAAGGAAGGAGTATATGCACATTTGTAACTTGGAAAATACACACAACCAAAACAGCATTGTGTGCCACTGGAATCACACCTGGGTTAAGCTTGCATGAGACACATTGGAAAGAACTTACAGGGGGAGGGAATTTAGGCTAAGTCAGGTAAAAAGAAAAACTTATCCTCCCAAATCAATGCTTCTTTCTGCTACACTAAGGTTTCCTAGTCCTGGCCCTCAATTCACTTGTACTGGAAGTATATAAGATCTGACAAGATCAATGTCAAAGTTATTATGGGAGTAAGCCAGAATAATGCAGTAATTGTATCATTCTAGAGTCTCTATTTCAATTACAAAGAAAAATATCAAGTTCTTCAATAAAAGAAAAGCAGTACAGGATCATCTAGAAATAGAAAGGGAAAGAACACTTCTACTTGAAGAACAGATTTTAAATTGAAAACATTTGAGATGTAAGCACATATGTTCAGAATCTGTGGACAGAAAACTGAACATGAGCTAACTGAAACTAGCTAACAGTGAAGCAAAACAAAAAGCCCAACTAGTCCTGCTCAGCCAGGGCTGGGTAATAAAGATACTTGCCAGGATGTTCTGTCTTTGTCTACTGCATTATTTTGAAATCTGGTAGAACAAGAAACTGTAAGAAGTAGCTGAATATGGAGTGAGAAACATCTGAAACAAATCAGGTTTCTTGTGACTCTAGACTAGTTATGGATGCTGGATAAGGCAGCACAGTGCTCAAGCTTATTTGTTCTACTCAAGTAATAGTGAAAGTTCCAGTTTCATGGCCATCAATCTTGAGAGTCTTAAGAGCAGAATTCACAACCTAGTGTCCTTTAATGCCCATTTATGTGAACAGATAGTGAACTGCAGAGCTAAAATTAGCCCCTTATTCCATCATTTAAAGAACTGTTTTTCAGAAAAACATACAATGTTGGAAATGAAGTCAACAACAAGGAATAGCAACTTCATCCAGCCTGCAATAAATCTGCAACTGTGGTGCAGGTTTTTCAGTCACATGACTATATTCAATTTGAAGCCATCCCCTGGCACACAAAAAAATTCAAGGTTTACTGCACTAAGGAATACAAGCCAAACCAGAGGCTTCACCTGGAATGAGACATCCTGGATCTAGTCCTGCTTGGAAGACAGTTTAAAACATTTATGGAATGGCACTGAGGTACACAGAGAAGAGAGTAATGTCTTGGGGATGTAACTTTCAAGTTTTTACCAGTATTTGTAAGCATAGTTTGTGCTGTTTTCACAAGTTAATGCAAAACAAAATCATCTTCTGTTAAAAACAAAAAGTCTTACTGCCATTTACAATGTATTTAATTTGCTTTTTATACTGATTTGTAAATCTGTACCTAATATAATTCTTGTGATACAAACATTATTTTTGATGCTTTATGATTACATCTTCGTTCAGGAATGTCTAATTTATCCTCTAAAAACACACTCAACATCAGCCAAAGCAAGTTAGCCTCAAAAGGTAAAAATAATCCACTTAAAGGAAATAAACCACAATTTAAAAATAAATTGGAATAGACCCTTGCTGCTTGAATATTCTCTTACATGAGCACTTGAAGAGTCTGAATGCACTTTCTTTATAACAATTTCTATCTTCAAGTGCTACATGAAACATTAACTTGCTGAATGATCTAACACAGAAAATTCTCACTTGGGTAAAAGATGACCAAATAAAAAGAAAAATGTAAACTATAACAAATATGAAATACAGAGTAGAAAATTAATGTAAATGTTAATATACAAGATGTAAAATGTCACTGAGAATGTTCCATACCAACTTACACTGTAAGCATTCAGAAGCAAGAATTGGTTTTGCCTCAATTTAGGTGAACTTGCAATATTTCTATGTTGTCTGGTTTCAAAGCTTTCTTTAAAAAGAAGTGTACTTTTAAAAAGGATTTGATTTTTTCAGTGACAGAAGAACACACTACTTCTTCCACAAAAAGAAGTGTATTTTGTTAATATTACTCCTGCAACTTTAATTCTCATAAGAGAACTTAAAAATCCCAAACCAAACATCCCCAAGTTTTATCTGAAAAAAAAGTCCAAAACTCAAACATCAAACAACTGACAATACTACTCCGAAAGATGAATCAAAAATCTCTTTAACACTGTGCACTCTTTAAAACAGAACACATCTTACGAGACATTCTTTTTCTCTCATCCTTCAAAGATCTTTATCCCATGCATTTCCTAACAGCAATTTTTACATTTGGTCTTACAATATTCTTAAATGAAAAAAAAAAGAATGCATTTCAGATGTGTTCCTTTCCAAGAAAGGAATATGCAAATGCTTAAAAAGCTCAAATATAAGCATTCCTTTAAGGACCATCTTCCCTGGTTTCCCTAGCACAATCAGAAATCTTCATTTTGAACTATAACGATTCTATTTTTCTGATACAAAACCAGTCTAATATTGGTCTTTAATAGCCTACCAAGGCATACTGGCACAACGACAGCATTGTGCTTTCTACTGCTCAACAAAAGTTTCACTGGAGAGCTTTAATTGAGGCTCTACATTTGGATGAGCTGACTCTGAAGCACTTCTACAAGCAGTACAACAGTTAACAGGTGAAATTCCTGGCAAACTCCCCCTAAATGTCCATTTGTAGGAGAGAAATGGAGCACAACGTGACACTCAGCAGACTCAGAAAACCCCTTAAGTCCCTCATGCAGTGTTCAGTATGACCAAACACGGACTTGGGGCAAAAGTCTAATAAACACTGTGCTGCCATCAGTCCACCCTGACCAGCAAATAGAGCCAGCAAGTCATCATTCACAGAGGAGCTGTGCTGCTGCAAAAGCAGCACAGTCAAATGCAACTGGTTTATGCCACTATTTATCAGCAAAACACACCAGGCTGTAGGGCACTGCAAGTAAAGCAATACAATGTAAAAACAAAAATCAGTTTTGTAGCACAATCTCTAGCGATACCAGTGCATGAGGCATTCAGAATAAACATTCAGAAAGAGGACGTTTCTCCTTTAAAGAATAGAATACAGACACACAGCCAGACTCTGGAACAAACTTTCATTTTTTAAGATGATGTATACCAGGCCTGTGCAACCATTCTAACTATGCAGTTGCTTAATCAGCAGTGTAGAACTGGTGCTTCCTTTCACCTCCCTAGCACAGACGACAGAAGATAAAGCATGAAGTATATGGATCTAAGACCGAATGCAAGGTGAGCACCAGTGGAACTAAATATATTTCTGTCTTCCCTATGTTATCAAAGCACGTTCTTCTGCTATGTAGTTTTAATCAGCCTCTTTCCCCCTCTTTTTGCTGAATTCATATTTCAAACTGAAGCATACTGTTGAAATTAAGACCTCAATTTACCTCTGTCATTTCTTTTGCTTACCATTTACTTTGTATCTCCTATCTGGAACAACATACGAATTCAATCCTAATTCTAACCCCTTGCATCAACTCTTTTTTTTTCACTGATTGTATTTCACCAACACAACCACATTTGAATACAAAATCCACAAGAAAAACACACACACATACTTCTAAAAAACTGAATTTTTTAAAATCATATTCAGCTTCATAAGAAGTATCAGGTCAAGTATTCCATGATAAACATCTAAACTTCTATGAATAAAATTAAGTAGCTACTTTCACTTTCCAAAGAAATTCAGTCAATTTCTATAAACCCACACATGGAAGTTACTGTACTCTATGGTCCTGAAGCATCTTTAAATATAAAATAGGAGAACACAGCACAGTGATACATCAAAACCTGCCTCTCCCATACTACAAAGCACAGTCTTACCGTTTTAATTTCCGCAGTCTCTGTGTTTATGCTTCCCGAACTGCATTTTGACATCATGATATCAGCTTGTAGATTAATCACATAATTTGCAAGCCTTGACTCTTAAAAAAAACAGAACAAAAACCTATGAACTATAAAAAATATTTGAAAAGGGAACTATAATAGCAAGATTAATTGTGGTAATTCAGTTGCTTATAAACATTTATATGTGTTGAGCCTACACTACAACTTGCTGACAAATGAACTATTTAGGTTCACTCTGAACATGAATTATTTTAGTCTACTATTAGAAACTAAAATTTCAAAGAGTGATTTTTAAAAGATAACTTAGTTTAAATGTGCACATATTTCCCTAGTCCTATTTCCACGTTATTATCATTAATCACTGGCTCATGTGAGAAATACAAGAATAGAGTGTTTGATATAATTTTACTATGGTTTGTACAACTGTATTGCTTTTTCCAGGCACATATATTTTCACTTTGAGTTAGACATTAAAAAAAAAAATCAGAATTCAAGCTTCTTTAAACTATTTCAATTTAAAACTGCAAGCAATACAGCCAATTAATGAAAAAGCAATAACCATTTCTATCGAAGTACACCAGTCTTTTTAGTAGAAGAAAAAATACTGTGCACTTAAGATGGTGATTTAACCATAAAAGTAAAATTCAGAAAGATAGAAGTTCATAAGAGTGAATTTCTAGATATATTAGCCAAATATATGTATTATATATTTATACTGAAAATATTATATATATAAAACTACGACTTAAAGCAAAAATACCATATTTAGCAGATCTAGAGTGTTCTTAAAGCTATAAAATAAAAAATCTTGCACAATATATACACCTAAGAGTGTGAGTTTTGCCAGACCTAAAAAGAGAGATTGTGAAGTCCAATTTTTTTAAATCAATACTGAAAACTTAAACGCAAAATGAATCTTGATGAAAATTTCTCCTCCAATCAATCCCATAAAGTTAACAAAGAGGACACTCACAAGATTAGTTCAGTATGTTCATTTTTACCTCAAACGCTGATGCTGAGCTTTTCCAGAGTCTCCAAGCCTGTAATTTGGTTTCACCCTAGGTAACCTAAAAGGCAACATAAAGGGAGAGCATTTTACCATGAACTGCCATTAAAATCAACTGTGCCATGTGGTAGTCTGCTCTCTTGCATTTTAATATTTAGCTCTGTAGAAAGAGCACATGGTCCTTCAAAATCTAATTATCATATGCCCCTTTTTGACTAGGGATACAGACAGTCAATGTCTGAAAGATCAGCCTTAAGTGCTCAGGAGATATTTGCATGTTTTGTTTTATCTGCTAAAGTAATTGCTAGCTAAGGCCAACTAGATTCACAGCTTGCCTCTCCTGCACTCCATGCATGTTTCACCTAACATGGTAGGGAAATCCAGAAGAAAATTATTATTTAACATATTTAAGAGAGAGATCTGAAAGAATGCATGTTTTGCCAGAAAGCAAAGTAAACAGTTATTTCATTTTACAAGAATACAAAAGGAATGCAGCACAGATAATCTGATGGATACCGCATTCACGTACAAAACAGACTGACAAAGTTTATTCCCTGGGTTACATTTTAAATTTGTGTTTGCAGCGCACATAAACACATCCTTTATTTTCAGCACAAAATAGAGAAAATTACTTCTAAGATGTAGTAAGCAGAACTTAGATTTATTATAGCATGTTCCTGTTATGTCTAGGTTATTCATTTATTCATGGCATCTAAACATGTACCAGAATATATATTCCATTTAACCAGAAAATAACCTAACAACAGAAGACTGCCACATCCATGGTAAAAATATAGAAATATACTCCACTCTCTATATATTTGCAAGAAAAGCTGAAGGGAACAATGCAGCATTTGGATACCCCGGCAAAAAGCAAACATGAACAAAAAGAAAGGTTCAAGCCTTGTTAGTAAAGCTAATGCCACATGTGTGGCTTAACAGAGCAAATTTACTTTGCTGCCAAATCGCAGATGGCAAACACAAAGCACAGAGACCAGTAGGTAAGATCTGGAGAACCGAGAAAGTACGTAATTCTAATTCTCCACCAGCACAATCGCTTCCTTAGGCACACCGAAGCCAGAAGACCGCGGCTTTAATCAATCGATCGGCCGGCAGGAATTACAGTAGGCCCTTTGAATGCCAACCAAAAACCAGACAGGCCACATTCCTGAGATGCAGTCAAGGTCTAGCACAAAACAGCAGCGTACATCACATTAGCATCTAAATGGCGCTGGTGCACCCACTCAGACAAAGCCTGGTGCGATCCTTCCCGGGCGGGCCAGGGGCACCTGCCGCTGCTGACGGCCCTCGGGACTGCGGCACCGCCGGGGCTGCCCAGCGCTGAACATCCCCCATGCTGCAGCCACGGCCGGCAAGATACTTTACACCACACCGAATAAATAAGTATTTTTATTTATAGTTTTGCTCTGTAGTTTCTCAGGATCTTGTTAAAAACACAAAAAGGAAAAATTAGTGACATTTTAGAAACCTCATTTTTAGGAATGTGAATGTCTTCATCAAACACCAAGGCTCACCCTGTTTTTAAATGTCACATTTTAAGAGTTCAACATTCACATATTTTATCCACAGGTAGAAGGCAAGAGTTCTAAAACAATCAGACATTCGGGACGGTCTAACTTTGAAACACACCACAAACACAATAAACACTCAAAGCACTAACATTAAAAAAAAAAATCAGCTCCTATGAAGACATCAAGAGAAGCATCCAAGAAGTGTCATAGCAGGCACTTCTGCAAATCCCCAGCGTTCTAGAAATCTGCAAGCAACCACAATATACTTCTGCAAATCTCAACCAAGATCTTCAAGTATCTTGGCTATTTGCTACTGAAACACTACCAATGCAAAAACCAAGCACCCAACTATACCAGAGAATAAAGACTATACCAACAGGTTTTATTTTTATTTCATGGGTTTGTAACTGAGTCCTTGAAAATAATCGCATTCATATGGTACCTAACTTGCTATTAAAACAGGCTGGTCAGAAAAAGGACAACTGAAATTTACAGTGTAACACCTGCTGCCACATTATTAGCAAAAGGCTGAATTTGAAAGACTATCAGCGTTCTTGCTCTTCAACATCTTTGACAATCTGAGATTAAACAACTAGTCCCTAGAGTAATTATTCAAACTGTTAAAAACTTGAAAATGAAGTTATTTTGTAGCAGGCTCTATGCAACTGGAGTCTTAAAATCACATGATTTATTTAGTGAACAATCTTTATGCAGATACAACTGAATTCCAGCATCAACAAAGTCCTGCATGATCTTTAGGGGGTAAAGCAAAAACTGCATTTATGATTGGGAAGAAAAAGAACATCCGGGCTGGCATCCTGCCTCTACAATCACAGCTGGTTGCAGATGCTGAGGGCAGGGGGGAAGGGGTGACTACAGAACAGGACTTATCCTTCTCTTCCTTTTGTTATTGCAGCAACTTCGTATTTCAACTATTTTTCTTTGGTTTATTATGGTACAAACAATAAAGTTACATCAGAAAACAGTACAAACTCCCTAGTGCCTCAGATTAATTTGAAAGCAAAATATTCTATGACATCCAAGAACCTAAGAAGTCAGGAAAAAAATTACACTCAGGACACACACCTCTCTAAAAAAAAAATCTCAACTATAAAAACACTCTGAAACGCATTTATTAGTTTTAACAACAATTAGAATTATGCCACATATTTGAGGGTTTTTTGCTGCACAGAACTATTGCAGCTCAATGTGTATATTCTCATTTATGGGTAACTATAATATCAGTACTACAAGTAGGGATAACAGACCGTTATCTGTGAATTTATTTATCATTTGGTCGTTTACTTGGGTACCAAATTATTTACTTGTGATGATTTAGTTAATTTAAAGGTTATGTTCAAGCTTTTCAGGCACTTAAGTCTTTCTACAGGAAGGCAATTAAGCAGACATTAGAGCAGGGATTTCTCTCTTCCCCAATTTGGAGGCAAGCTGTGAGGCAAGTACAGTTCCAAGGCATTAATTATTCTTGCTTTGGATAAGTAAAAGCAGCAGCTGCCCCCTGAATATAACCCCATGTGGAGACTTCAATCCCATTATTTGCATAAACATAAACCCTTTCTCTGCATGTGGCTGAAAGTCAAGCTCCTCAAAACATGGGTATTCAACAGTTCACTGTTATCACTGTGCCACAATATCCAAAATCACTAAATTCCCTACATTACAAAAGGCTTTCTCTGAAGTCAGTAATGATGCAAGGCCAGCAGACATTTGGATTGTAAATCAAGCTCTAAAACTTCTACCAATTCTAAAGTGAGAGTTCAAGTCTACTGCAGTTGGCCATATCAATTTACGTAGCACCCAAGAACCAGTGTTCAAATCCTAGCCTTATTCCAAAAAAAACACCAACAAAAGTATTCATCATCGATCGTGAATCAAACCAACTCCTCCTAGTGCAACCTTAAAATGTGTATTATATGCTGGTTAGCACATTATTTAGTCCACATTT
The DNA here is from genome assembly GCA_024734555.1 of Trochalopteron elliotii. Classification (NCBI taxonomy): domain Eukaryota; kingdom Metazoa; phylum Chordata; class Aves; order Passeriformes; family Leiothrichidae; genus Trochalopteron; species Trochalopteron elliotii. The sequence continues at coordinate 765,274 of JANPWX010000143.1, read as the reverse complement.
TACACTATGTTGGTTTTAATTTCATCCTAAGAAAGAAAGATTTCTCATCAGTTACACCACTTGTCTTCACATGGCCTTCCCCTGCAACAAATTTGTGGGCACACTACTGGAATCTTCTTTGATGTGAAGCTCAGATGAAGTCAGTATTAAATTCATAAAAATATGTAGTACAAAGAAATTTTTTTCCTCCCAAATTCCAAGGACATTCAAAGCTCTTCAGCTGCCACAGAATTCACCAGAGGAGAGAAAAAAAACCCTCACAACAACAAAAAACCATACTTGCATACTTGATTATTTTATTGAAGGCCAATATGTGAATAACTTCCAAGACATTTCCATAGGCCCACTGGGTTATTTTTTGGTTTGGTTTTTTGCTTGCTTGTTGTTGGTTTTGTCTTCAAGGTTTTTTTGGAATACGTAATATGTAAAGGTGAAGATGCTACCCAGGTTGAGTCAACACCCCTGGAGGTGTTTAACAGAATGTGCAGATGTGGCACTTAGGGACATGGATTTGTGTGGACGGGGCGGTCTGACATTGACAGCAGGATTTTAGGGGTCTTTGCCTTAAATCATATGGAATTCTACAATTCTATGAAAATCCTCTGTGGCAAACCAACAGCATTGCAAGGACTCTCACACAACATATGAGCAGAATAAATGTGCATCATGTAAAATTATCTGACTTATAAAGTGGAGGAGATAAAGTTATTTCCCTCTATGTAAATACACACACTTAGACTAGAATATAAGCATTCCTTCACATTCTTTACAGTTAAACTAATATTCAGCAGCTCCTATCAATTAACAACTTTTATCTTTAAATGCAATCTTTATTTTTCAATATTGTCCAATAAAGCAAGCATTTGCACACTGTCGAGGGTTCAGTGGTGAGAAGCCATAAATATTACATTTTACCAGTATAATGCTTCAAGCCTCATGTAGCATTTTCATGTCACAGGTTATGTGTAGCACTGTTGACCTTTCAGAACAACTGACAATACTGAATCAAAAATATTCAACAATATATGTGGCAAAAAGGTTGTGATGGAAGAGCTGAAATCCTTATCTAAGATAAAGTGGTAAAAAATAGCTACGAGATGAGACATGCTTGTTCTGTGTCCTGTCAGTCCTGACCTATCAGTAGGAAAAACTGGAACAATTTGCACAGATTTGAGGACTTCCTCTTGTGCTAAGTAACTCTAAAGGTGTTTACCTTCAATTCAAGCTTCTTTTTTAACGGATGCCTTAAACAGAATTCTTAAGTTTAGAAGTAAATATGGAACCCCAACTGAATTTGAAAAATAAAAATATTTAAGATCCACAAAATGCGATGTGGACAGCTTCTTTTCCCCAGTATATGGGGTCATAGGTGTCTAAATATTACTGAGAAGCTTTATATTTTCTTCCCTTCTTTGAAAGCTTTTCGTGTTATGATCAACCATGAAAGCTGGAACAAGGTCAAACATACTTCACTGCTAACAGAGGAGTTGGTTTAAGTAGTTCATAAAGGTCCCTTAGCTCCAATCCTGCTGCATCTAAGCACAACTCCAAATAAGAAGACAGTCCCATTCCTGAGTCATCCATCAAACTTCCACAGTAGCAGAACAGATGCAAGATGAAAAAGAATAAATTGAGATAAAATAGGTATCCTTGAGAGAGTTCTCTGAATGTATATTGATAGGTATCTTTCCCCAATGCCAAATGTAGATTACAGTCCAGGGCAGCATTAGTCCAATTTTCTACATTAGATATTCTCATAACATATACAGTGATGGATACTCTTAACTATGTGGGTTAAAAAAAAAATCCAAGCTGCTCCTCCTCCTTGAATGGTAACAAAAGCTTCAAAAACTGAAATAAGCTGTTTTGCTACAACCATCATTAAAATAAAAGGTGGGGAGGCGTGAAGGGGGAGGTAACTTTTTACCTTTCATTTTTCAGAATGGAGTGAGAGCTATTCCTACATTTATGCAAAAGCATTCCCAGATATGCAAATCACAGGATTGTTCCAGACATTAAAGCAGTTGTGGTTTACTGGATACAGCATTTACTGAATACTCATTTAATGATTATAGGGGTAAATTAGGAGGAAAGAGAAATGAAATTATTGTTAAATAATTCCATTTTTTGCATTATCATCTAAAACTACTCAGGCCTGAGAAATAATGTTTTAAAGGAGTTAAATCCCTGTAAATGGTGCATCTGGGGGTTTCTGACAATATATTGGGTTCTGAAAGCAACATAACTAAGTTGATATAGTACTAAACTTGTCAATTATCTCTTCTGCTAAGCACAACTCAGAATTGATATATTCCTATATTCATTTCAATTCCAGACCCTGTTTGTATTACTGACACAATACTACATTAAAAAAGACACACATATGTACATGACCCTAGTCCACAGCCATCACTGGAAGAGAGTTCCTGTCTCCTATAATACTAAAATAGATAGTCCTGTAATTCAATCAGTTGTGAACTGCATTTTCAGAGCAGAATACAAACATGCAAGTTTGAGTAAAGACTCTTGTCTAAAAACAACATAGCAGATTTTGCTTTATTCAGGATTACCAGCTCCATAAACCCTGGTTATCAAAAAACAGAAAACACAAAGCAAAAGAAAGAATTCCATCCTGTTCTTACCATGTTAGTTGTAGTTTGCATCAATGCTGCCAAACCCCCAATTATTATGCCTGGTATCATCTAATTACCAGAAGTATAGCAGCTTGATTGCAGAAACATTAAGTAGCCAACATCAGGCAACAACGATCAAAAACTGTGAGCTGTTTTCTTAATCCAATAGTTCTCAATTTTCAAAAAAAATGCAGCCAAATTCTGTGAGGCTGACTGGCAGCTACATTGGCAGAGCCTGGACTACACACACCTCCCCTTTCTGCTGCTGAGCTCAGCTTCTACTTTGGATACATTAAGACCTACCAGAAGAAAACAGTAACAGCCTGGCAGGTACATTCCTGGTGACTGACAAGAAAGAAGAACACATCTCCACCACTCTGAATGCGGGAAACAAAACTCAAATTCACATACAGTCACTCACAGTAATCACTGTATCACTCCTCCAGTCTGGGCAGCTCTGCACACACATCAATCCTGTCACTTAATGATGAGTACTGGATTAAGAGTCCTTTCTTATCCTCATTTACTCTCACAGTACCCTGCAGATGACCAACTAGAGCAGGTCAGACTATGTCTCTCCAGAGGTCAATCAAACCCAGACTCTCTGAAGACATCCATGAAGCAGCACAGAAGTGAAGGGCAGCTGTAATGAACACACAGGCAGACTGGCTGGATCAGAAGCAGCACTGGGAGCAGGCAAGCAACAAAGAACACGACCTAGTTATGAGGGAATTAAAGGAAAGGAGCAAGTCTCTAGAAGCAAACCCAAAAATGTTTCTAGAAGCAAATCAAAAAAGCCAAACATGAATGCAAAGACTTGGAAAAGCAGAGATATTTCAGATTTTAAAAAAAAGAAAACAAACAAACCAAAACCCCCTAAATTTAACTAAAATCTTTAGATATCAAATAACATCTTTTATCAACCAGGAATAATCAAGCCTTTTAAAGTAAATTACTCCACCATTAACATGCCAACACAGCAAGTCCAATTAAATCAGAGGCATTAACATCCCTGATTTTGATGTATACTGGTAAACGCCCCAGATTTATACAGGGAAAGCTTACATCTAGGATTATTACAAAACTACCCTATTAGCTGGGAACTTACATTGCTTTTATAGTTTTCCTTAGAAAGAAGAGCATCCATATGGATACCATTCAGGCTGATTCACAACACAAGCATCTGAGTAATCAGGAGAACACCATCACAGCCATTGACATTGCAGTAATCACACCATTTATCTTATTAATTGTTATACTGAATTATGGAGAACAACCTTCCCCCTGCACACTATGGAGTATTTGGAAAGAATTCATAACTCAATTATTGCAAACACATTACATTTATAATAATAAAGTTTAAATTGTTCAGAATAAATATTTAAATACAACTGACTTTCAATTTCATTGACTAATCATTTGCTTTCATCAGCTAATGAGCAGCTTATTTGAGTAGGCATACACAGATGCATTAAGATGCCTAAAGAGGCAGATAATTGATGACTTCCAGAATGACTTAAGCAGATTACATGCTTAACTTTCAATGGAGATTTCCCTCTTCGTCCTCAGCACTGCTTTCTCAACCCGGACCAGGATGTCTCTCATTTCTCTTTAGCTAATGATTTTAAGAAATTACCTCTCTCATAATTTCCTAATTTGAAATTCAAGCTACTTCAAACACTAAAATTGGTGAAAAAAAACATCAAACCACTAAAAAAAAAAACAACAAAACCAACCCTCTAGGCCTCTAAGATTTGGAATAGAAAAGTAGTTTTGAAATGAAATTTTAAAGACATGTGATTTTTAAGTTAATAATTTTTAAGTTTGACCTTGTTGCACAGACGAGATGTTGAGAAAATGAGAATAATGAACTAAAGCAATGAAGTACATTGAAAGGGAAAAGTGCCTTAAATCCTTATGAGCAAGCTGTCACTGAAAAGAGTGACCTTATTACTCCTCTTTTAGTAGAATTAAGCACGTGGCATATGCAGAGGTTTTACATCCCATCATTTTACCAGACCGGTATTTCACTTTAGCTTTCTCAAATATGCTTATAAAAATCTGTAGCTGGTTGTACAGTCAAATTTTTCCAAAACAATAAGAGAAGAAATAAATTTCTGATGTAAACAAAGCACCGGAAAGATTATTTTCATTTTATCACTTTTCTTTCATTTTCACTCAGCAGCAAGACAAAACATTCTATAATAAATATATAAAACAGGGTTCCTGATCACAGCTTATTGCACATTTTGTACAGAACAGTTATACCCCCAAAGCATCACTTTACTTGAACAGTTGTGGAGGCAGCAGGTAGATTGAAGAGAGAGTTAATCTGTGACCACATCTGAGTCAGAGTAAAACAATGAAAGAAATCACACAGAACAATTTGTTTCTTACATTAATTAGTCTCATTAATTCACTTTACCATAAAATTTCAGAGCTGCTTGCTCCAATGAAGCTTAACAATGAAAACCAGGACCTGGGGGGAAAGTTTTGGTTTGGTTTTTTTTTTTTCCTAGGCAGAAATGCAATCTAAAAACCTCACCCCACCACTTTCATAAGAATGGAAAACTGGATAGAGGATAACACTCATTTTTAATAAAATTCAATAACTTGAAGTTATTAAGTCATTGATTTGTATCTTATTGTATTAGTGTCTTGGAACATATAATTGCTACATTTTAGGCAAAAAGGAAAGTAAGTCCTAAAAATTTAAGCAGTTTCTTGTACAGATTCCTAATTGTGGAGTCACAACTACAAGCTGCCATTTGGTAAAAATGAGATGTTCCAAACTAGGCATAACTTCAGATGTGAATTTTCCAAGCTAACAGCTACTCTAACTGTTCCATCTTGATTACTGCACTGATTATAGTTACTTTTATTAAAAAGTTGTTCATACCTCAGAATAGTACTCGCTAAAGAAGTGTTGGTAAATGCAATTGTTTTCTTATTTAATTTTCCTAGCATAATTTCCTCCTCACTTTGGTTCCCATCCTGGATTTACCACAGCTGATTTCTATACACAAAATCACAAAACTACTGTCATAACACACCTGTTTGTAACACCAGCTATTAACAGTGAGTGAGAAAGTACAAAGCCACAAAAAAATGCTACAATTATTTCAATTAATTGGTGAGAAGCAGTAGTTTGAGATTAGTTTTCATGAGGCTGTAGATCCAATCCGATGACAACCTAGTGCTTAATGAAGCAATCCCACTGTCACTGCTCCTTCCCTTCTCTAACAGCTTTGACACTTGTCTGAATCTCCGGGAAAAAAAATAGTTCAGGACAATACAACCAAGTGATTTTTTTTTTCCTTGACCTAGGCAAGTTTTCTATTGGTTCAGCAAGCTGAATTCAGTAGTTAATATGGATCAGAGGAGTATTAGAGCTGGCACGAGGAGGTGGTTATCATCCACTTTGACAGCCACTTCAATGCCTTCATTACAGAAAACAGGAAAATTTGATTCAACAGGTTTTTGACAATGCAATTTAAAATCAGATACCAGCTTCTCTTTTCTATTGTCAACAGCTGCTGAACTGTGTTACACTAAGATAAATAAAAATTCCAAACCCCAAACTTCTTCCTGTGTAGTCCAAAATTATTTAAATGGCGCCAGAGGAAACACCTAGAGGCAGCAGACTGCAGTAATGGGATGAACTGATGAAAGACTTCAACAATTCCTAATAGCTGACAATGTATACATTAGTACCATTAATGGCACACTACTCCAAATGCCTGCCAGAAATCAGCACCTGCTTCATCATTACGCCAGTCACTACATGCCCTAAAAAATCATCCAATAATTCCTTGCAGACCCTCATCAGCTGAGATAACTGGTCAATAGACAGTTTTAACAAATAATGAATTTTGACACTAAAAACTCATCCTGTATTCAATTTAGGCAACACATAGTCATTAGAAGACCATTCTCCAGACAACTTACTATTAATCAAGGCAGGTTTACCTTCTTAAATTCAACATAGCAAAGCATTAACTATGCAAGGATTACAACAGGGAAAATTGCTCATTTCCTGGAAGTTGATCATAAGTCTTTCAAAGACCCAGGGAGCTCATAAATGTCTCTGGCATTCTTCCAATCCTTTTTTCAATTAAATACTTGAAGATAAAAAATGCATTACTTTCCTAAAATCTACACACTTACTCCTCCAGAGCTTCATCACCCATCACGCCTCAAATTCTATCAGTAGGTGGTACAGCCACACTTCTGTAGAGGAAGATTTCATCACCTCAGAGCCCTTGTGACTGATTACACAGTAAACAAATCAGCTGATCTATTCAGTATATAAACCTCTGGATATACTGGGTATGCATTTCTGGAAATACCTGGATATATGTTTATTTTTTGAGTTATAATCTTTGAAAGTATACAGACAGTTTCTTGTTGCCCTATGACTTACAATTTGCTATCTTTCGTGTCAGTGAACTCCTGAGGCCAATGCTGACAGAGTTCAATATTCTTTAGAAACAATGAAGAAAGGAAAAATTTCCCCCGCACGCTTTTTTTACACGTCATAAAAAATTGTAAGGCAGTCCACAAGACCTTTCTGACAGTAACTGCAGAAATAATGAAAAAGATACAAAGATAATCCCATGACTCTCAGTAACATGCTTCTGTCACTTCCCCCTTACAGTCTCTGCCATTAATGCTAACTCTGTTCATTAAACTGGCAGAAAATATTAATATTCCAATCTTCCTCTTATTCTGTCTCACGGAAACAGGAAAGTATAAGCAGCAAGAAGAACAAATGACAAAAACACATACATCATCTTGGGGACTCAAAAAACACACAGCAGAAGCAGAGGTTTAAATGCGTGTTTATTTGGGTTTTTTTTGTTTAAGAAGTAGTGTACCTTATCTATCTCCAACAGTAATTTAATTTCTACAGTCTTGGAGATCATTGAGATACCACTATGTTAGACAGCAAGAACCATGAAAAATTATTTTCAGTGGATGGGGGGGATGCATTTGATTTTTTGCCCAAAACAAATTTTAAGAGAGGTCATATCCCTTCTCAACAACTTTACATAGCAATTTGACAATATGGGCATTTACCTTTAGTTGAAAGATGGCAAAGGTTGTGGGTCACTAAAAGAAATTGAATGACCTGAGCTTTTGCTTGTGCTGTAAGCACTCTCATTTTGTCTTCTTCCAAAAACAAAAGCCTAGTAACCATTGACCATGAAGGTATAGCAAAGCACAAGTTTGCCTGCTCAGAAATACACAACTTCAGTGAGGAATTAAAAGTCATGCTTGAGATTGATCTCAAACACTAATATCCGAATAAAGAAGAAATACTATCAATTAATACTCTGAATTCATAAAACCCTTGTTAATACGTCAAATCAAATATATTTAAATATTTTAAGCTATGCAGAATATAAACATGTGAAAAATGTCTTTTATTTATGCACTTGAAAGTTAAGAGGGGGTGAAAAAAAACCCCTCTGAATTAAGTTGCCAAAACTCAGTGAGAGAAGTCTTCTATGATTTGAATGCTGTCTAGAATTCAGATCATCTCTAGAAGTTTTTACTACAAACTACAAGGCAATTTCACCTTTAGGTAACTAAGCCTTTTTCATTTCTGCTTGAACAAAAATATAGAGTAAAAATATAAAAGGCCAGTAACAGTTCAAAGAAAGCTGTAAGAAACTTGGTCTAGATCCGAAACAAAGCAGACTGCAAACAAAAGAGAAACATGAATTGCAAAGGTAGCCGGCCCAGACACGCTTGCATAGCCAAATCACCTCAATGGAGTCAAACAAATTAACTTTAAAAAGTGAAATGTATTTACCTCACTTCCTAAGGAAAGGAGATTTATGCAATCAATAAGTGGGCAGGTTTAAAACACCCATTCAGTTTTCAAAAATAAAAGATTAAAAAAAAATTCCTAAATTCTGCATTTAGGACCAATTTTTTTACTGCTACCCAGCTACTTACAGCACCTGAACTGAGGAAAAGGCTGCTGAGTGGCATGACAAATTATCAAGAATCAGAATCCAAAAGAGGAGACAGGCACTGGAAATCAGGTTTTAATAACTAACAATAAGGGATTGGTTCAAACATGCATTTGGGTCGGTGGTTTTTTATGTTTGTGTGTGCATTTGAAAATGAAAAATGAAATGAAAAAACAAAGGATACTGATATTTAAAACACAAAAATCCCATGGCCAGCTAAAACAGTCCTCTAAACTGTCCACCTCTGTTTCTAGCAACCAGCCCTTCCAGTCAGCAGCCACCCTGCTGCTTCTCAGCTCTCTCATGCTCATTCAATGAACCCAAAGGAATTAATCCTTCATGAAGAATAACAGAATATTTAAAACATGGGCAGAAACTGATCATGCTAGCTTACATCACCAAAGTACTGAGTGACTGACATAAAGAGAAGAAAGCACAGCAAACCAAGATTTTCTACTACCATTAGCAAAGATCAAGAGAGAACACTTTTGATTTTTTGTCTTGGTAAGAAGGAACTCAGTAATAACACCTGTGCCAACCAAAACACGTATCACAGACTGACAAGTGTACTGCACTTAAAGGAAGGCCCACAACAAGCAGTACTGAAGTCTCGTGGATCCAGGAGTATTTATGAAAGTGGAAAATATTGCTCCTTCTTCTCTTTCCCATCAGAGAACAGCCTTTCAACACCTGCAGCTGTGCAACAACACAAGTAAATTTCTTGACACAAGTTTCAGTTCTCTGTCTCTTGACTGTATGATTTGGAAAGCGACAAATATAATGGAAAACTGATTTAACTAATGCAGTGTGCAATACAGAGCAGAAATAACAAAGGAATTCCAAAAATACTGCTCAGCATGCAAACTTGAAAAATCACGATGTTACTAGATAAGCATGCAAGAACTATGAAAACCAAGAATCTCCCTAACAATCTGTTCTACATGGCAGATTTAAGTGGGCACTGCTTTGTTCTCTAGATTAAGTCTTCTCGAATGTTTATTTTAATAACAGTCCTAAAGTCACCATACACCCAATCAACACCCCTTAAACACCAAAACTTGAAGTGTCAACAAAGACTGTAACTTCAGCTAAAAAATTAACTTTCAGTTTTTCCTATCGATCAAGTTTCTTCTCTTCTGGTTTATCACAATACATATGGTACTCACAAAAGGCTAAAGGGTAAAAAAAAAAATACATCAGGAAGGTGTAAAGCAAAATCATGCTTTCTGATCTACTTCAACTATTTGTAGCCTTCAGGATATAGCATCCTAAAAGCACATTGCATACATTTTTTAGAAGCTCCTGTTCCACACAACACTATAATTATACTTTAACTTTCTTTAAAAGCAGCACTTCTTAAAAGTATATATATAAATAAAAACAAACTTCTGCCCTCAGTCTGAAGAAATTACTTGAATACATGAAGGTGACACAGTCAGTCAGGAGCCACCTTGCTGCTCTGCCAACAACTTATCATGCTACGTACACTCTCTAGTTAGTATTACCTACATGAGAGGGAAAAAGGTCAGAGAGAATTGTGGAACAACAGAACAACCCATCTCAGAATATTTGGGAGTTCTGCTGCCTCGTAGTGATGCCTTTTCACTGGCCCTAAAATCACAAGCCAGACACAGTTAGGTGATAAAAAGGGGTCATCTTTACAAGGATCCTTATGATGCACACTATGCTAGATGAAAAGTGCCAAAAACGCACACATGACATAAAGCAGATACAATTTTTACATTCAGCAAATAAGCATAACCAACAAGAATCCCCAGTTAGAGACATAGGTGATCAGGTGATTCACGCCTAGTTCTACCTTTTTCTGAAACTTCCCCTAGGATACAAACTAAACTTTGCTCATGAAAATGTGTCTCAAGAAGTCATTTTGACCACAGCTCCCAGAGCACATAACCTTGGCGCCCCGGGGCTTGGAGCCACTGGGGAACTTCTTTTGTCTTTCTGTCTAATAGTGTAGGTAAAATGTTAGCTACAAATACAATAGTAGGCTACAGAGCTACAAATATATATGTAAAGAATATAGAGAATATATAGAAGCAAATGGCAAAAAAAATTCGGTATCAGTAGATTAACCTATGCCTCAAAATAAAAAAACCTGTCTGCAGTCTTAGCACTTATTATAATGCTCATTGTCCCTAAAGCCCTAGAATCCTTTTCAAAATCTTCCTGAACTCTTGCTTTCACGTATATTCTAGAGCTTATCTAAAGAGAAATTAAACTATTTTAGCTTTTTTATCCATTTTCCTAAATAACTCCTCACTCTTTTAAGAATACATGTGTTTTCATTTGGTTTTGCCTGTAATGTGTATCCAGTAGAGATCAATGCACATTTAGTCAGTTCATACTGAAAGCCAAGATGGTTCAATCAGTGATATTCAGACTCTGAGCACCTGTGCTGAAGCAAATCCATACACCTTGCTGAAAAAGTGGCAAAGTACTTAGCACATTTTTGAGGCTGGAAAGGAGAAGCATCTATGGACTACATTTAAAAAACCCATGAAAACACACTTATTTCTGAACTGCAGGTTTTAGGTTTTTTCCATTTGTATGCTACAGATGATCAAGGTATAAAAAAAAAAAAAAAAGAAAGAAAAAAAAAAGTAACTTCTAGAGAAACATCAGTGCAATTTAACAGACAAAACAGCTTGGTTGGCTTCCCCCTACCAGTAACCAGTGGAGGACATGAATGGCGCTGTATAATTGCAGGGCCAGCAGGAGTACCTTCCATGGACCAGTCACCTTGGTGTTTGCCAAGACTGAAAAGATATTCTTGTTTTTATAGCCCTGGATGAATCTCACTACAAATTAGTTGTTTCAACTGTCTTGTAAACTTCTGGTATTCCCAACAGACTGAAGCACCATGTCTTTCAGTTACACACAGAGTAAGGGAGTACCACATTTGTGTTCAGTCTGTAGGAGACAGAAATCCTTCAAAAACAGGAGAAACAAACAATCAACACTTCCCTCTTCTACTTCCTTCATGACTCTCTTTGTGATGTTTGTTATCCCTTCACTAGTATGTCCCCTTCTCATGTGAAAAGCTCCAGTCAATTTTCAGTGTTTCTCTTAGCCTAATACAACCTTTCTAAAGCAGAAGATAAAGAGAAAATATCCAAACTGCATTTAATATTAAATACATAGACTGAGAACAGGTTTATATAATGACATATTGATGCCATTTTCCTTCTCAATTAATTGTTAATTCTTGTATTAATCACTTTGCGGCTGCCAAGTACTGACCTGCCACTTTCACAGAACTGTATCATCAGGATGCTTTGAAGAACAGCAGTAGCTAATTCAGGGTCAACACTTCTGAATAAAAATATATATATTTTTTAACCCTACCAATTAATAAGGCAACAATCCAATTATTAAACATGTAAGAAAAGCACTTTCCAGCTGAAACTGCTATTAGCATCTTCAAAGCTCAAAGATCACAATGTGGAGATAGACAATAAGAAGGATTCCCTTAAAAGAGGAACTTAGGAGAATAGTTATGAAATGAATTTCAGTTAGCATCTGTATGAACTTGCTAAAGCAAGCACCACCCCCACCTACGGAACATCCACGTGCAGTGAGCACTTCAACAGAGCATCCAGAGCGGCTTATTTAAAGAAAACACATAAAACACATTAAAACAGGGCAAATTGACTGTCTGCAGAGTTAAGTGTTTTGATTACCACGTTTAGGGAAAGAAAACGGAAGACAATCTTCCAGTCTACACACTTTCAACACTTGAGCCCACCACCTAACTTGAAGACCAAAATCGCAACATCAAAAATACTCAAAGCTGAGCTGAAGTGCCAAACATCCTCCGGACTGCTAGTAGTTAAGTGACATTCACTATTCACTTTGAGAGTCACTGTTACTAAGAACAAATCTCTGGTTAAGCACAATGCACACGAAACCCCCCCCTTTTTTTTTTCTTTTTTTGGTCAGGTATCAATATCACCCTTAATTTTCAACTCATGCGAGCTATTTCTATACTACCTAACACAGCAACAAAATGTGTCTTTTCAACCTTTTATTTTTCAACGCACATTCAACAGAGCACAAGGTCTGCCTCAACCACGCTGCCTTCATTTACCCTGGAAAAAGATGGAAAGGAAGCAAACAGGAGAACCAAGACGTTCTCATATCGCCTTTAACATCAGCACTACCGAGTTTAAACTCCCTTACTACCCGCCACAGCTTTCCCCGGACACGGCAAAAGGGCCCCAGAGCCCCCGGGAGGCTCCGGCGCGGCTGCCCGGGGGGCGCCGCTCACAGACAAAGCCGAGCGGGGCCGCAGCGCGGCCCAGCCGTGCGGGCCCCGAAGAACGTCTTGGTTCTCCTGAGCTGATGTGT